>WSUI01000059.1:66389-81812 GCA_019633595.1 Tulasnella sp. UAMH 9824
AAACTTCCCCGTCCCCTAATTAGAGTGAAAGCCGCGTCCGGAGGTATCTTTCTAAGCTGCCAGGTCTGCAAAGAATTTTCATCTAGACTCCCCGCATTTTTGACTTACGCGGAATCCTCCGTTTAATTTTTCAGGACGTCTCCACAAATGGCACTTTATGGAACGGCCACCTCGTCAAGAAGACGGCGATCATCGTCGCGGACGGGGATGTTCTTCAAATCCCTCAATCTCAGTGTACGCCTAATCATCGCGTTTTTTTTACGTGGTCTAACTCCTCGCGCATTTCGTATATATATAGCGTTCTGCGTACGCATTCGCAACAAGTTCGAAACCAACATCTGCCCGCACCAAGCAGACTCGCCAACGACCTCTTCATCGACCTCTTCATCGCGGCCGCACCCTTCGGTATCTTACCGAAGTATTGGCACTCACCTCCTCAGCAATCAGTTCCTGGGTGACGGTTCCTTCGGCAAAGTCCGCCTGGCGATCGATACAGCTGGCCAACGACAACTAGCCTGCAAGACCATCTCAGTCAGTCCTCATGCAGGCCACAACGCTACGAGGGAGGTCGTGCAGAAGGAGATCGATATTCTGAAAGGCTTGGACCACGTAAGACCCAGGTTGGTCGCCACCAAAAAAAAGTCGTGCTAACCAGGGTCTTAGTTGAACATCAACAAGATCACGGACGTCTTCTACGAACACGCTCAGCAGAACATGTGAGCGGATTGAGCATGCGTACCACGAGGAAGCGTAACTCATCTACTCTTGCCTGTAGTCATATTTTCCTCGAGCTCTGTACTGGGGGCGACCTCCTCCAGTTCATCGAAGAGCGAGTTCAAGTGGGCGACGGGGAGTCGAAGTACATCGGTCTCCAGCTGATGAAGGCGCTGAACGTATGTCCATCGTTCTCCGATTACGCCCTTCGACGACATGTTCACAAAGGCGTGTCGTGTTTTCTGGGTAGTACTTGCACTCTCGGAAGATCTCTCATCGAGGTGTGTAATTGAAGTTGCAGGTTTTTTAATCTTTGACCTAATCCTTCACCGCACAAAAGACCTCAAACCGGAAAACGTCCTCGTCCACGCTCCAGGCGCTTACCCTCGAATCATGCTCGCAGACTTTGGCTTCGCGAAAGACAACTCCTTCGAACGTACTCGCAGCTTGGCGGGGACCGTGTCTTACGTCCCTCCCGAAGCGCTCTCCGTCCTGTTTGGGTACGGCATGGGTTCTCAAGCGCCGAGTTTCGATGCGCGACGCGGGTACGAAGGTATGCCCTTTGACTGTTGGAGCTTGGGCGTTTGCCTATACTTCATGATCAGGTACGGTATAGAAGTTTCCGCCTTGCCTTTGTCGGGCTGAATCCTTTTTATCGTTTAGCGGCAAGCACCCTTTCGATTACGGCTACGACTCTGCTGAGAACAGCTGCGCCTCTCGACGCGATAGCACTCCGGTGGCGACTACTGAGAAACGCTCCTACACTCCCGTAGCGACTACCGAGAAACGCTCCTACTGGAATTCTCCCTGGGCGTCTTTTGAGATTGACATCCCTTCGCGTCAGCGTTCCTGCAGCAGGCACACATCTGGTAACGGTGATCCTTCTCATTTTCCCCCCGCCGAGACAGCGCAAGAACGATGCGACGTGAACTATGACAATTCGTTCTCAAACGACGCAGCCTCGACACGAGCCCTCGAACGTGATGCTACTGTGAAGCCGGCCAATCCTCCAGAGAACGAGTCGAGGTGGGAACAATGCTCTTACGCCGAAAGCTACGAAGACTCGATGCGCTCCACGGTAAGCGAGCATATGATCAAGAAGCGCATCATGAGCGGACCTATCAAGTTTGATTGGATGGGATGGGGATCAAGGCCTGAAGGTATCCTTAACCCTTGCGGGCGTGCAGAAACATTTCGCTGAACGTAACTATCCGTGTAGCGCAATCTCTGATCTCCAAGTTACTCGATCCAAATCCGAAGACTCGTCTAACCATCGCAGGTGCTCTCAGAAGCGCGTGGGTTGTAGAGGATTTGCAAGCAATGCGCAAGATGTACGAAAAACGGATCGGGCCATTTTGAAAACCGTTGCTTCTTTTTTATACAAGTCTAAGTATCCTTGAGGTTGAACCGTATGTAGCTCTAGATTGTAGACGTAGGTAATGAATAAGATATTCTTGGAACTATAAACGTCTTTTTGCCCATCCAAGTGTTCGGTCGTCAAGTCCAGTTGAGGGACAAGAGATGAGGATTGAGGTCGAGTACCGCCTAGAACTTGAAGACCTGGTTCCGAAAGTGTCGTCAGCATCTCGTTTTGCAAAACCGAGACGAACGACGCACCTGTTCTTGAGTGTAACCTAGCTCCTTCAGAACACCGCCGAGCTCGCCTTGCTTCATGCCATCCTTTGCTCCAGCAACGCTCTTCACCTGTCCGGGAGGGCCTGTAAAGGTTTTCGATCAGTAAGAGGAATTTCACCTACGTCCGAACTCCCGTACCGCAGATGAGAATCTGAACCTTGTCAGAAGGTGCAGGGAGGTATTTCTGGACCATCTCCTTGGTTACGTAACCGGTTGGGCCATCCCATTTGTCGGAGCCCTTGTCGAGGGCATAAACGATCTTGAGACTGGGAAAACAGCTCAATCGTCAATACAGCAATATGATATTGGGATGCGGCGAGCTTGTCCTCTCACCGGTCGGGATGCTTTTGGGCCCAAGCGTCCAAGGTCTCGCGCATCAGGATGTCGGCCTCGGAGACGTTGGAGAAGAGGAACGTGATCTTGGTCTTGTCGTTGGGCAAGGACAGAGCATGCTGGATAATTTGATACATTGGAGTCCTGAATGCGTGTTAATCCAAATGTTCGATACTGAGCATATTCGCATTCTGGGACTCACAAGCCGCTTCCGCCAGCGATCATGCCGATATGTTCATATTGGTTCTCTTCAACAGCACCAACGGTCAGTCAAATAGACCCAACAGACATCACGGAAACGATCTTACCCTGATAAGGAGTCTTGGGGAACGGGCCTTTGATACCAATCGTCTGGCCGGGCTTCATGGCGTGCAAATAAGGTGTCACCTTGCCCGTATCGTACTTCTTAATAAGGAACGTAATCTCTTCCGGATGGTCGGAAGGCGAAATGGGCGTGTAAGGTCGGACATATGGCTTGCCCTTGGCATCGAGCAGCGGTGGGTGGTCAGGATCTTCCTTCCCTGGGGCCGTCTTGATGACGACGCAAGCCGCGACTGGGAGGAGCGAGGCCGTGTTGGGAGGAAGTTCAAAGGTGAACCTTGAGAGAACGCAGTAACGGTTGCATATATCAGAACGAAACTCGGATGAATACGCAAAGAGCTAGAAAGAGGTACGCACTTGGCCGTGTTGTGATTATAAGGCTCGATCTTCTTCAACTTCAGGTCGACGAAGTTGTCTTTGTCGAGTGCGCTGGTCAAGGGCACTTTTGGAGTTGCTGGAGCAGGAGTGTCCTGCATGTAGTAGTAGGCTGCAGCAAGACCAAGGACGCTGGTAACGCCGATATAAAGACCCGTCTTGGATGACGTGCCCGGTGCACTCGGAGGTGCTGCCGTGGAGTACCGCCTGAAATTTGTCGCTGCCTACAACACAAAACGCGCCTCGATGTTAGACTCAGGCGTCTTGTAGATACGTTGCCTACTTACTGCTCTGCGGAAGACGAAGGCCATATTGTTGGTGTCGCAAGGGGATGGGGGGAAAGGTGGGAGGTCGGTTGAAGGTTCGGCCGCGGTCAATCTTGTAATCTCGCGGGAGTCCGGTATTAAGGACCCTGACCGTCTGTCATCAACAGAGCGTCATCCCTCAATCATGTCAGGCATCGCGCCTTCAGTTCTCAACGCTCTCAACGCTTTAGACCCAGATGCGACGTATTCGCAAGCAGGAGGGCCCAAAGTGAAGTCATCCAAAGGAGACGTCTTCTATGTTAAGACGGGGCATGCACGAAATTACGACCAGTGGAAAGGGGAGGCAGAATCTCTCAAAGCCATGTACGCTGCCGCACCAGGGATCTGTCCTCGTCTTATTGCGTTTGGAGAGGACGAGGAATCTAAACAGAGGCCGTACATGATATCAGAGTACAAGCAATTCACGTCTCTTTCGTCTACATCGGGCAAGATCCTCGCGAAACGGATGGCTCTCGAGCTGCACGAGCCGAAGAAAAGCGAGGCAGAAGCTAAAGGAAGATTCGGCTTTGAATGGCCTACGTACTGTGGAGCCACGAGGCTCGAAAACGGCTGGTTCGATACTTGGGACGAGGCGTACGCGAGCCTAATAAAGACGCTGTTGGATGGACTCAGGCAAGAAGGTTCTACCTATTCCGAGATATGTAATCTAGGGGACCAAGTCGTCTCGAAGTAAGTGGACAGCGAAGCACAGCGCACATAGTCTATTTTGCGCTCACCACAGCCGAGATTCAGAGTGATCCCTTACTTACTCAGTCCTGCTCGTCTGAAAGACGTCGAACCAGTCATATTACATGGCGATCTTTGGGCAAGATGTTTTGCTTTAATATCGTCCTATCATTTCTGACGACATATTTTAGAGCGGAAACGCAGGGTCTTTGTCGTCTGGGGAGCCCATAATCTTCGACCCCGCAAGTTACTACGGTCACAACGAAGCAGAGTAAGTCATGCCCTTCTACGTCACCTAACGGTGGCTCTAGTTGCTTACTTTATTCAAGTCTCGCCATCGCGCGTATCTTTGGTGGATTTGGGGAGCCTTTCTTTGCAGAGTATCATAGGCATCGCCCCAAGTCCCCGCCAGTCGAGGAGTACGACGAGCGAGTGGCCCTCTACGAGCTTTTCCATTACCTTAACCATACCGTTCTCTTCGGCACATCCTATGCGCCACCTTCAATTAGCCGCATGAGGCGACTATTGAAGTTCGTGGAGGGGAAGGCTTGAACGACATGAATCTCATACTTAGAGTTAAGAAGTGATATTACGACCCGGTAATAGAGGGAAAGTCCGTGGTCGAAAAATATATAATGCTCAAATGCGATCACAAATCACCTAAGTCTGGGCGGCGTAGTCAACCTGTCAGCGAACTGCCTTTCCACTAGAAAAACAGCCGCCCACCTAAAGCGCAAGACCTCTCAGTCTTCCCTATCCCCCCTCATCAATCCCCGCCTCTCTCCACTAGGCCGTCCACTCCTCCTTCCCTCATCTCTCTCATCGTCACTTCCTTCTTCCCCAATCTCGAAGACGACGTCCCGATCATTGTCCCTTGGTAGCTGTATCCGTCCCTCATCAGACGTGTGGCCACTAGCCATGCTGTCGATACCCATCATAGCTTCCATCTTGGCCCTTTCTCCACGTGCTTGGATGGCTTCGAGGTCATAATCTTCAGCTTCTTCCTCGTCTTGGGCCAACTCATCGGACATTGCCAGACGGCGGTTGTTGCCGGTCGGGCGCCAGAGGAATGCAACGGAAACGAAGACTGCCATGTAAAGAAGGACGAGGAAGCCGTCCAATAGCCACCATCGACTTTTCCATGATCTTGGAGCATAGTCTGCCAGCAAGCATGGATGCGTTAGCTTTTAAAGAGCAGGAAGTTCATTAGGTCACATACCTTCGTCATACCGACTGGAGAAGCTCATGGAAGACACGACGAAGAACCCAAACAGTGCAATGACGGCGGCCATTAGAATCCTGTAGAGGGTCTTGAACATGCTAAGTTTGTATTTTTGACGTCTTGCGGCCAGTTCAGCGATGGTTCCCGTGAGTCCGTACATGATCCAAAGAAGGAAAATGGTCATTGTGATGGCCAGTGGGATCACGAAGGCAAGCAATAGCATTGCGGAGACAGTTTCCAGCTCGATAAGATCCATGCCCACGGCGTAGAGGACTGCGGATGAGTTTCCTTGTCAGCTAAGCGTTTGGCGCAACGGACTAGACGCCCACCTCCGAATAACGCGTGGCCAAGTGCAAGTAGTCGACACTTGGTCATCTCGTCGAGCTCTTCTCGTACCACGCCAAGTCCAAGAGCGACAATGAGGAGCAAGAAGAATGACAAGGAGTTCCTCGCAGCGTCAAGAATAGAGACTATCAAGAGCGGAACAATGTCAGTGAAACAGGCTAAGCAACAGACCTCCACGAACACGGCAGTTACTCACCCACGAAAAGGAAGATCTTGGACGCCAGTCCTGGCCCTTGAGCATTCTGAAATCGGTAATACGCTAACAAAAATGTTCAGATCGGAGGCTATGCGTCGGAAATTTCACCGCTTACCCCAATTGGCCAGCATTTCCACAATAAGCAGAGCGAACAATGCTGAAACGTAGTTCTAGAGATGTTAAGGCTGTGAATACGAATTTGCAACTGATTGGGCGGAACACACACTTGGATAGGAAGGAGGTCATAGCGATGGCGTAGGCATAAGACCGCCCATGCAACGGCAAATGCGGTGTACACCAGCATCATTACCATATAGAACTGGAGGATCAAAGTTTAGTCTAGAGAAGACTTTTTGGTAAGACGATTTCGCCCTTACCGTAATTTTGGGATACTCGGCCGCAGCAAGCTGACCGTAAAATTCGTTTTGGAACAGGACTTTTCCGCTGAAGGCAGCGTGTGTGTGATTCTTGGACCCATCATCACCAGGATGCAAAACCGTAACTGGTATCGCACCTAAAATATGCCGAAGGCGGTGTCAGCAGACCATTAAGCACCGCATCGAATGCGATCGTCATACCGACACAGTAATATCCCGTTTTCTTCAGATGATAGTGAATTGGTTGAGAATACTGGATCGGATTTCCTGTCATTGGCGTTGTAGGCGTCGTATCTGGTTGAGCGTGAGCGCGGCCGATGTTCCCCACTCTTCTCGTCATGAACCAGGGGGAAGCGTATGGGTCATCCTCATCAACCTTTGGGTTGCCACCTGGAGCATTCCACAAAGCCTTGACCGTAGAATTTGACGGGTCTGCGTTTCCAGAGATTGCTGTAGTACCGGGGAAAGTGATGATCGAGGTCCAGATGGAGGTGTCGGCGAGCGACTTGTTTTGTGGAGAGGTGAAGATGAACTGGCCCAAGCTTCCGGGCGTGCAAAGTCCAGCGCGAACTGCGTCTGTCGTGCAGATGTAGGTTTTCTATACATCACCAACGCTGACGTTAGTCGACCGATTGGTGGCTGGTGCATGTCAAGAATGGCTCACTGGTATCATGTCGTCAGTCTTCGAGGTCTGAACGCCCAAATAGTCCGAGTCCTCCCATTCGTAAATCACCATGGCAAGCTGGCCCTGACTTCCCGGGTTGAAAGTTACTAGATCGATAATCGGCAAATCAGTCTCGCGTGCATTTTTGAGCTGCTAGCATGATGCCTTGCACAGACCATTGATATACGAGTTTTGACCAGCATAGACGCCGCTGCAGACCTGCTCGTCCGCCTCGCTTATCGGCATTTCATAAGCATTGGAGAGCGAAGTCAACAGTAAAAGAGACAAGACGGTCTGCGCCGCCCTTCGTAAGCTTTTCATGGCCAGGGGTTGGGGTGCTGATGGTAGGGCTCGAAACACGTCGAACTGTGGAAGCTCGCGCAGCTCCCAAATGGTCCGTGGGGACGCGTCTCTTCGAATCCTGACGGGGGCCTTTCCTAATTCTCTTCCACTTCAGTCTAGCATTGCCGCCCAACAAACCTCACTACACGACCTTTCACGATGATGAACGACAACGAAGTATTCGAGAGCGTTGCTTGGGAATCAGAGGACTTACCGACAACCCCTTCCGCAGCGGCAGGACAACCAACGGCTAGTGGTAGTGGTGCAGGCTACAGAGTATCCGATACAGGCAGTGACCCTACGGATATCAAGTGGGAAGGATACCTCATCCCGCTTGTTAGCGACCCGATAAAGGAGTTGGAAGGTACAAAGGACATGTATGTCAGCTACAAGGTCACTGCCAAGGTCAGTGCTTGGCCCTATGGGCAGGTTTGGTTGGCCTTGTTGCTGACCCTCATAAAAGACCAATCTTCCAGCTTTTGCCACATCCGAAACTTCGACTCGTCGTCGGTTCCAAGATTTCACTTTCTTGAGAGAACACTTGTCAAAGGACTTCCCAGCTTGCGTCGTACCTCCACTACCCGGCAAGCATCGACTTGAGTACGTCACAGGGGATAGGTTCAGCCATGAGTTCATCGACCGCCGCAAGGAGGAGTATGTTGATAGAAGTTCAACTCTAAGGCCGTTTAAAATACTAATGAGCGAATTTGTCTCACAGCCTTCAGCGATTTATGGATCGCCTCGCTCATCACCCCACATTGCAGCGCAGCAAGCTCCTGCGGGACTTCCTTACGTCGACCGAATGGACCGTCCAGATGCATTCACATCTTGCTCATCCTCCAGTTCCAGATGCCGGCGGTTCACTCCTAGATAATCTTTCCGACACTCTCATTAACGCCTTTTCGCGGGTTCGAAAGCCCGATGAACGCTTCTTGGAGATGCGGGATCACCTCGACAAGTTTGAAGAAGGGCTTGTTGGCATTGAGCGAGGTTGGAGTCGGGTTAACAACAAGATGGGCGGTACGTTATCGCATTGGTCCTGTAGGAGGCGGCCGAACGATTGACGAATCCACCCTTTAGACTTATCCACGGATTACCACGACATGGCGGTATCCGTTCAAGGACTTGGGTTCTTGGAATCCGGTATCACGGAACCACTGAATCGCTTCTCGAATGTGCTGCTGGAGTTCTCGACTCATATGAAGAATAATGTATGTGTAACATGACAGGGAAAGGAGCACCTCCTGACGCAGTAGCTCCCTAGTCCGAACAATCGACAGGCCCATTCATCCACAACATTCACTCACTCCTAGCTTATTCACAAGTCAACCGCTCGGTCTTGAAGCTTCGTGATCAAAAGCAACTCGACTTTGAGGAGCTAACCGATTACCTCTCACAAGTCTCCCTAGAACGCGACCGTCTCGCAGCGCGGAGTGGACTTGGTGGAGGAGTGGCTCCTCCCAGTGGTCTCGGCTTGGGAGCTTACCTTCGTGATCGGGTGGAGGCTATTCGCGGAACCGTTGACGATGACAAGACCAGGGTGGAGAAGAAGAAGAAACTTGACCAACGAATTAAAGAAGTGAGCTTCCTGAGCTTGTCGTTTGCAACCCGAGTACTCATACTTGAACCACGTTATCAGTTGGAATCAGAAGTGACAGCTGCCCACGACACGTCAGATGCTTTCAGTGCGGAAACGCTCAAAGAGCAGGCTATCTTCGAACACGCCAAGCGGGCCGAAATGAAGGAGATACTTGGAGAGATGGTAGATGGCCAGATTGAGATGTATCGACAGGTAAGATTCATGAACTTTGGTCTAGGACAAGGAATGGAGCTTGACTTTTCATCCCAAGGCGATCAAAGACTGGGACTCGATTATCCCGATCATGCAACGCATTCGTGTGGACGTATAATACCTTTAGTTAAGTCCTGCCACCCCGTGTACATTCTTAGTTAGAAGCTGTATCATAATGAGATCACTCATACCCATGCTCTAAGCGAGGATGGACAGCCTCCACGTCGCGGGAGACAACGGGGACAAATAAAGCCAAAACCTCGTGACGTTTGAACAACCACAATCACCTCCGCGCCGGCTCCTCCTGTCCCACTGAACCACTTATCAACCGATCCAATCTTCCTGAGCTCTGTATTCTAAAGCACTCTCCGACCTTTTCACTCTTTATTTACCGTAAAAGACTTGGCTCAAAATGGGTGGTGGTCGGTCAACTTCTTTCACTTACAAATTGACAGCTCCAACTAACCTTATCCTCCCCATGTAGGTGACTTGAACATGAAAAAGTCATGGCACCCCCTCCTGATGAAGAATCAGGAGAGGGTGTGGCTCAAAGAAAAGGAGGCTTTGGCCGAAAAGAAGAAGCTCGATCAGCTGCGAAAGGAGTTGGAAGAAGAGCGCCAACTGCAGGAGCTTCAGCGACTGCAAGAGGAGCAGACAGGAAAGAAGCGGCAGGAGAAGATGGATTGGATGTATGCTACGCCAGCGACTGGCGGGGGTCCGAGTGCGAACGAGCTTGAAGATTACTTGCTCGGCAAGAAGCGAGTCGATAAGATCCTGATTGGCGACGAAAACGAAAAGGTATTTCGAGCTAATATCAAATCAATTCCCTGATTCACTAACCTCATGGGTTCTATTTCTCTAGGTTGGGGCTTCACACAAGAACTTTATTGCCGTCCAGAATGCCAACACCGCCCGAGACACCGCAGCAAAAATCAGGGAAGACCCATTGTTTGCTATCAAGCAGCAGGAACAAGCAGCCCTGAAGCAACTGATGGAAAACCCTCTGCGGTTGAAGGCCATGAAGGAGAAAGCTGGGATTAAAGACAAGGACGAGAAGAAAGAGAAGAAAGAGAAACGCAAGCACAAGCACCGCCATCGAGACGACCCCGACGACGAACGCGACTCCCGTCATTCTCGCGACCGCCACCGCTCCTCGTCCCACCGTTCTCCCGATCGAACCAGGAGCCGCAGTCGTTCGCCTCCCCGTATGCGAGACCGTCGGTCCCGTTCACCACCCACTCGTAGGGACGACCGCTATCCAGACAGCCCTCCCAGAAATGGCTACAGCAATGGCAAGCAACGTGAATACTCGCCTCGTCGCCGTAGTCGTAGCCGTAGCCCACCTCGTTACGATGATCGCGACTACCGACGCCGCGACGACCCGCGGGGATCGTCCTCACGTGAGCCCGAACCTCGTCGGTCTTACGGCTACCGCGATCCCGGTTCTGGGTCATCGAGATACGATAGACGGCCGCCCCCAACTCCCTCTTCTCTCGGATCATCCACCGTCAAATCGAGTGAAGATGATCGTGCCGCTCGTCTTGCCGCGATGGCGGAGAACGCCACAACGATGGAGTCTTCAAGGAATGCCCGCATAGCGGAGCTCGAGGCGAAGGAGAAAGCTGAAAGGGAAGCTGAGGACGCCAAACGGATGAAGGCTGGCCGTGATGGCAAGAGTCGCTACGTCCTCGAGCAAGAGAAGTTACTTTATAGCGGTAGCATGAACCTCGATGAACGGATCAGGAGAGGAAAAGCCGGTCTTGTTCGTGAAGCGGAATGAGTTTATCAGAATGATCATTACAGCCCGTCCATCCCCATTGTCTGTACTCCTACCTTAATGTCTTCCATCTACATTTTGTTTTCTGAGCGTAGTCCAGGCTCGGAGTGTCTATTCTTACACGTCTCTAAACGCGGCTTGAAAATGCAGAATGATCATATCCCCACCGGGAGTTCGTTGCCAGATCGCCCGCGGTGATCAGCTTCCTTGGTCGGGTAAAATAAAGTGCCTTGATTCTGGCATGTACATACCTCTTCGTGCCGCGCTGTTACCAAAAGGCACGTTGAGCCCAAGACTAGAAACATCTCCCACTGGTACCTGCTCCAGCACTCGGTCTGGTTTGATCGCACAACAGACTGAGTGCAGTTCTTCACTCGGTAAGCTGATAAGGTTATTTTCCGGCGCAGCTTCTGACTGTAGAAATTCTTCAAGGTGTTCCGAACACAGTTTCAAGGCGATCTTGCAGCTTTTGCAAGCTGTCAAGGATCCTCCTTTCGTCTCAGTACTAGCGTAGTAACTTTCCCGCCCCGTCCCGTCCCGTCCTGTCCTCTCCCTAGCAAACCATTCGGGTTCCGTTGCTTATATCGAGCAATACTTTCTCAATTTTATGTAGTAGTAGCTCCAAAATATTCAATGAGCTAGGATGGTTGCTCCTTGAAATGTGAAACGGCCGGACCGCGTACGGTTCCCACCGCGGCCAAGGCAGCGTCACCGCCTTCCGGGTGTTTAGCACCAAGAAACTTTCATTGAAAGAACTTAATAATGGAGAAGAAAAGGGTTGGAGGGTACACATGAGACACCGTCCACAGCTCGCGCGCGGCTTCGTTCCCCAGCCAGGAAAGACCTCGTTTAGCGTGAGCGATCCACCGTCCCGAGAAGGCTCCGTAAATTGATGGAGAGAAGCCACAGCTCTCGCCCGAAGGTTGAGTTACGCAGGCTATAGTCGTACTGTGCCCCGGAAAGGTGAAATTCACCCAGTCTGCAACTCGCCGCTTCCGCAAGCTCAATGACCGATAGGCCAAATCGCTTCGTCTCCTTGCTTTTAGCCATATCTTTGGCAAGCCACCTGTTCTTTGGCTTGTGAATAACCCTTAACACCGGCGTAACTAAAAAGTTGAGGCGTTCCGGAATATCCATGTCGGTTGGCGCAGGTGACTGATCTGAGAACACCAAGTCTAGAGTATCGCAATTAGTGCCAGCCCGATTTTCGATTACAGGGCTTACCGCGTCCCCAGTATTCTTGAAGACCCCTAACACCGTCCCTAAGCTCGAGTAGCATTGCTGCTTCTTCTCTTTCTAGCCGTGCCCCTTCGGTGACATGGTCAGGTAGTCAGGGTCAGGCAGTCACATTCCTCTCTTTAACGAAATTAGACTCACCTTCACTCTCCGTGATTGTTAACGAAGCTTCGACCATCATTCACGCCTCCGTCGTCTTCGGGATCTTTCGAGGCTTGTTGCTCGAGGAGGGCTCTGCACTGTTGAGTTAGGACTTAAATGGTTGTCCGATGAATTTCAATCGTCTTTTTCAGGTTGGTGCGGCGACCTTTGGCTTTCTGAAGACTGTCGACATTTTCCTCGAGGTCGGGAGTTTTTCTGTCGATTTGCTGGTCTGGGTTCTAGTATGTAGCGAATTTGGAGGTTATATATAGCGTATAGTAATGTCTGGGAACGCAAGGCCCAACTTACGTCGATAGTGTTTTGCATTCTCTCGATTTCCATTATGTATTTTGCAATGGCCGCGTCGGTTGCCAGCGAACTAATGGACATTATTCGGGAAGGTGGGGAAGGCGAGAAGAGAAAGAGATGAGAGCAGGTAGAGTGCAGCTGGTCTGGGGAGAGAAAAATGTCGAGGATGATGAGAAAGTACCTTGGGCGAAATGCGTTCGACGCTTCGTGCATATATAAGAGGACTGTGGAACGTGCCTGACTCTATATAGAGGAGGGATCGGACGTCGAGTTTTGGGTATGGACCCCCTGACTGGGTTACTCAATATCGCACCACAACGATAGGAAGACCGGTTTCAGATGGTTGGAGCGACGGACCGATCCGTCGACATCGGGTGGCTGGTACTTAGCGAGAATTCCTTGGCCAACAGACCGACGAACAGGTGCCTCCTGGCATTATGACCGAACTGGGCACCCCCAACTAGTTTGATGCTCGAGGAGAATATTTATGAGCTTCGATACTCTTGGCGCAGTAGTGACAAAGGTGAAATTCTAATACCTTGAGGTATGTCGTCCGTTGCCCGTTCCCTCTACCCCTTTCTCCTCATCCGTCTTCGGTCCCTCTCCTGTACGCGTTGCTCCCTCTGAATCCCTTCACGCTTTTCGCGAAATAATGATTTTCCGAATTGCTTTTCAAAACTCGCATTTATGTCGCGCTTGCGGTTCGCATCTCTTTACCTACCTACGCTACCTCACCAACACCTAAAGGCTTCGGTTTATACGTATGGCCATCACGTGAATGAAGCTCTATCAGCGCCGCTACGAGATTAACATTAGAGTTGAGGGATGTCGTCCATTTTGGGGGGAGGAAGCGGGGAGGGCGGCGAGGACGTACCTGAAAGAAGATACAGGGCCAGAAAGAAGTGCTCTGTCCCACCGGCTGACACTGCACCTGCATCCTTCCTCTGCAGCTCTCTCTCGTCGCGTCTGTATTGGTAGAGATCTTATGCCAGCCTTATGGTTCGGGATAAATTAACTAGTGTCCGACTTATGATAACTCTTCGTGCCGCGCTGCCGCCAAAAGGCAGGTTGACTCCAATATTATATCAGATCCATCTCCCACTAGTCCCTCTTTCCAGTAATCACTTCGCCATCGTTTGATCGCACACCAGTTCCTTACTCACTATCCCGATAAACTTATTTCTCGGCGCAGCTTTCCGGTGTCCCTTGGCGGCGTCTAAACGTGCCGAGGAACGCTGAACTCCCCCTCGAGACCTGCCAAGAAACCACAGCCATCTCCGACATCGCCTTTCTTACCTGCGGGAAACGGCACTGCTTTCTGCAACTCCCCGCGCCCACTCAGTCGTCCACTATAAAAGACGCCCCAAGTCGATGCTCTTCCCGATTCCTCATCGGTCTTCTCTCTACTTCCTCTCCTCTTCTTCTTTCCTCTTCTAATCCTTTCTTCTTCAACACCTTTTTTTTATTTGCTTTTCTCTTATTTTCAATGGCTCCCACTGGCGTCACCGACCGTGCTTTCCAGTTCAAATCTAAAGGGCTCGCCATCACTTCCGCTGCAGTCAAGAAGGGTCATCCAACTGTTCTCAAGTTTTCTTGGACTTACGACCCCAAGAAAAGTCCTGAATAGTGCGTGATGCTTTCTTGCTCAATACCGCTACGTATGACGTGTTCTGAATATTTATTGTCTTGAATAGTTTCGCCGCTACCCTCTTCAATACCAAAACCAAAGCTCGAGTCACCCTCGACGACGGTGTTGCCACCCGTGACCACGGCAAGGGCAACACCGGAACATTCACCATCGATATTGACTACATGAAGGATAAGCCCGGGTAAGCCGGTCCCTACTTTTTCTGCCTCTGGTTGACTCGGACGGCCGCTGATATCAATGCTCTACTCCCTCCCTGTCCCATAGAAAATACCTGCTCCTTTTCGTGCTCTACGACTTCGAGTAAGTCCATGTTTACGTTCCAACCGCTTCTCGAAAGTGTTCTCAGACTTACAATGTGTTCCGTTAAGCTTAAATTACGAGGTTATCGCCAAAAGCAAAGCCTTCGAAGTGAAGAAGAGTGACTTCTAAGCCAGAGAGAATATTCAATCGCTTCACTCTGCTCTTCATGTGGCTCCCTTCTCTCCCTGGACGCTTTTTCGTTTGACAGTTGCTCTTGTTTTTTGACGCGACCCACTGTCGCTTTTCGGACTTCATTCCCTGTTGTAACACCTCCCGTAACCAAACTTACCAGATGAAAATATAAGGCCCTTTCGGACATCTACGCCCATCATTGACAGCCTCTTCAGCTCCGAATGAGGCGTAAAACACATGTATTGGTGCAGGCCGCCACTAATACCGATTTCGGAACATATTAACCAATGATAAGGACTTGCTCACTCTGCGCACGAGGCTCAATTCTTGCTTTGAGGCTTTCATACATTCTCAATTCGATTACAAGGACTGCACCGAAAACATTGACGGAGAAAACCGCACCACAAAGTGTAAGATAACAATAAATGAAATAACAGTCATCGCGAAGATGACGGGGATGAAAAATTGGGTAGATCTATCTGAAGGGGTCGTCGGGTGATACACCCTCGTCCTTCTTGTCGCTAGCGCAAAGCTCATCAACGACGTCCACCATCGTCCAAGGCACATAGCAC
>WSUI01000590.1:8326-21907 GCA_019633595.1 Tulasnella sp. UAMH 9824
CGGTGCTTGTTTCCTTCAACCTCTGTCCCTGCATATTGAATGAAAATTTCCTTGTATCGGGCGGTTGATTCATGTCTAGAGCTTTGCCACGAGCCTACTGGACTTATCGAAACTCGTACAACTCTACCCCTAAGCCAAAGCTCTAGAATGCAATACAAGAAAGCGGTGCTGGAGCATCACGAGGAAAAGCTCGTGAAGAGATCGTCACCAAGCATCCGCCCATGAGATTACATGGGCAGCGTGCCAACACCGGCGAGAGCGGCGAGATCAATAGAACCAATTAGTTGGGAAGAACTGATTGCGTTTCGAGCGCGGGTGGCAACAGCCGAAAAAGCGATGACGCAGACTGTGGAAGGCTTGTCGGTGCAGATACTCCCTACCAAAGACAATCAGACGATATTACATCGCGGCGAGATCAAATTGTTTACGAATTAGTCGTCCCTGTAGCCCCGCTGGTCGTAGGAAGAGTGGAGGTACCTCTCCGACACTATAGGGTCTCCGCGCTGCCGCTACGTATGAAGACGCTTTGCACCCCAGGCGTTTGCCACTCGAATCTTGAAAAACATCGGTTTCGTCTTCAAGCTTAGATCCTCTCATGATATCGCTGGAGTACATGTCCAATTCTATACTAAATTTGAGCAGGGTTCTCTGTTTTTCACGCGCTGCCGAACTTCCACTTTCAACTGACGTGATCTCTGCCACCTTTGGCGACGAGATGCACGTCTGTAAGGACTATTCACCCGGTAGCGCTCCTCCAATGAGCATCTTTAGCCGGACAAATGCATTAAATGCGCTGGCTCGATGAGATGCTACGCATCGTGCACTATCAATTCAAGAATCAAGAGGCTGTCGCCTCACCTTGAAGGAGGTGGTTCGCTGCGTGAACACAGCAGACTTCACAGCACAGGTGTACAAGGTGTGTAGCACAAAGTAAGAGTATGAAATACAGTGAGGGAGGGCTGGCCTATGTGCCCCTCCTCTACATGCAGAAGGCCGGACACTGAGGTTCGGATCTTGGCAAATGGCAGACTGTCCGCACTTTTGTGCAGATTTCATCACGCGAAGTTGTCCTCTATCCTCCAGCCCAGAACGTCCCACCGACACGGCGTATAACGCGCTGAGAGCTTACGCGGAGTAGCCACCATATCCCTCAACTTTAGACAAGGAGGAAGGCAAAGGGTTGATGATATATGGTATATCTGTTGTCAAACCAAGGGCATGTACGTCTAAATAGCTTCAGGTTGTGACAGCAATGGCGACGGCAGTTATATTCAGGTCTACAACCAGAGATCCAGCTCGAAAGCAAATACATCAAAGTGCAGCCCGGGGGAGCATGGCTCTATTCTGAATATGAAACATCAATCTCGCCCTGCTCGGCTTCACCGTGATAACGCGAGCTCCACCGGAATGATCTTGTGGATTGATGGGCAGAGTGTTCGATATTCCGGACGGCCCTGTCCCATCGGCAAAGCCGGAGGTCCTTACACTGGCGGCATGCTTTCCAATTATATCCACAGATCTTGGTGAGGAAAAATTGACCCCTGTAATTTACACGCCACATAGATCTAGACTGCATATCGCTCGCCAAAGGAGACTGGGATTCGTCCTCAAGACCGCGCAATGCGGGGCTATTCTCCAGGGTTGCTTTCTCGAAACCGTGCTCGAGAAGGATTACCACACTCGATAATATCAACATTTATAATTGTAAGCCGTCCCGGCTCCTTGGATGGTGTAAACAAACGGGCTGTCGGTAAGGTCTCCCGTATCCGCCGCCACAGCCGTGAGAATATCCACGTTTTGGATTCCAACTCGTCCACCATGTTCGTTTAACCTTCTCGTTTTGGTGCATATCAAACAGCAAGTCTGAAGTACCAACTCCTAATCGAAATCAATGAAAATAAATGAAGCACAATATATATCGGCATTTTAGACATTCCAATCGCGAACACCTACCTGCCAACCACCAACTTGATTGGTCCGCGGACGAGTGGTTTTACCGAGAATTCAGCTGGCGATACCCAAACAGGTAGCCACACTCTCAGGGGGCGAGCTGTGACGACAGCATTGACCTCGAGCATGTAGATAAGACATTCCACGGCTTTCCCTCCACAGGATACGAAGAAGGTAAGCAATTTGTAGATCCGTTTGCTTGCCGCCTTCCAAGTTCTGAGCTACGATGTCGCATCCTCAGCACTGGTCAGGCACCGTTTGGAACTACTGGAAGTGGAACGGCGCCCGGCGGCCCGTCTGCATACTCAATGGCTCATAGAATAAGTAGCCGAGTTCACCCATTCGTTGGTCGAACCTGGACAGGGCCTAGTATCCCCGGTGCGGGGAATCCTCGCAGCCAAGTCTGTACGGCAAACTAGGGTCACGCGAGGTGCGGCCCAAACCCATGGCATCAATCGTTTTTTGTGGGTTAGAGACTTTTGAATTGATATCGGGGGATGGAGGAGAACGGAGAGAGGCACCGGCGCTGGAGCACTTCCCCGCATGGTTAGTACGTCCGGAGAAAATAGCTCACCTTAGCAATCGACAGGGCCTGCAAGATCCTAAAGTCCCAGTTGTCTCTCCCCTCTCGTTCTCGCCCCTGCGCAGGTCCACGTTTCCCCGGTTGTATCGATCGTCGCAATTGTGGGACTATTCCTTTCCTGGAGTTTGGGTTGTGGATGCGGGAGGGGCTGAGATGCAGGAAAACTTCCCGAAGGCCTCCTCTCGCGATAATTGGCTCAAGCGGCTTTCTCTCGCTCGAGGCTCTGCAAAGTCCTGGTTCTCTCTCGGTAAGTACCTTTTACCCCCACTCTTAATACCCCGCAGCTCAACCTATATATCTCCCGTGTCATCCCAGAAACACCACGCTTGTCCCTCCTCTGTCCTCGCCGCCCTCCCCTCCTCCACTCACTCAGCCCGCCCGCCTCTCGCTCTTTCTGTGTACAGTGTACAGCAAATATCCCTTCGTTTTGTTCCGGTCTACAATATCTCCAGGAGCTTGAAGTGAAGAAGAAAGGATCATGGAGTGGCCAACTGTAGCGGACTTGGTAGATCATGGACCATGGTACCACAACCGAGGTACGTTCGGCTTAGAGATAGTTTGGGTTAGATGGCTGGGAACGCAAGCAAGTCGCCTCGTTCGCATGAGCTGGGGACTCCTTGCGCCGTAATAGCCGATGTGGAGGTTGCGTCGCTCTTGGGCGAAAGTCTAAACTGAAATGTCTTCACTCCTCGATAGGCATCGTGCTCCTCAACATATGTCTTATACTGTCTATCCTAACATCATACACCAATGTAAGTCTTCACTGGACTAGCAGATGGAACCCCCCCCTTCTTATATTGCCCTTGCATCCTAGGGTTTCGACGGGAGTATGATGACCGGTCTACAACTTCTTGACCAATGGAACATAGATTTCGGCCACCCAGCACGCTCAACGCTAGGTCTGATGACCTGCGTGCAGAATATCGGAGCCCTCTGTGCCCTCCCCTTTGCACCCCTCGTGAGCGACCACCTCGGACGTCGTATGGGGCTATTCATCGGTAGTTGCATTATGCTGGGAGGAGTTGCTCTCCAGACGCAATCTATTAGTATCGTACAATTCATTCTGTCGCGAGGAATGAGTAAGTCCTGCCGCCTTTACTCCTTCGACACGATGCATTCTCATTGGCGCCAACCTCCTTGACAGTCGGCCTGGGTCTCGGATTCGCAACAAATGCTGCACCTCTTCTAATCACCGAATTGGCATATCCCACCCAACGTGGGCCCATCACTGCCTCTTACAATAGTAGTTGGTACCTTGGGAGTATCGTGGCCGCAGTACGTCGCTCAAGGCCGACAATTTGGCCGTTTCTCGATATTGATAAGCCTCTTTCCTTTTTCTGGAATAATAGTGGACCACATTCGGAACCTTCCGCATGACGAATAACACTTGGTCCTGGCGTATCCCCTCCGTATTACAAGCTCTCCCTTCCCTGCTACAAGTCATCTTCGTCTGGTTCGTTCCGGAAAGCCCTCGTTACCTGATCTCAAAAGGGAAAGATCACCAAGCAAAATTGGTCCTTGGCAAGTATCATGGTAATGGGAATATTGACCACCCACTCGTCCACGTACGTGCTTCTTCCCTTCGCCGCCATCCGACGATCTTCCCCTTCCCCCAGACACAGCCCTTAACCTTTGCCTCAATGCTGACCTCCCTTCATTTCATGTTCTAGTACGAGTACAATGAAATCAAAGAAGCCATGGCAATGGAAAAGGATATGCATCAGCAGTCATACCTTTCGCTTTTCCGGACCAGGGGTAATCTTCGGAGAATGCGGGTAATCATCGCGCTCGGTGTCGTACGTCGTGACTTAGCCTTCCTCTCCGACTTTTTCCCGGCTGACGGTTACTCGGACCCGCGTCATTTATCCCTTTTGGTGCTTATCTTGACGTGATATAGTTCTCTCAATGGAGCGGCAACGGGCTTGTTAGCTACTACATCAACATTGTTCTGGAAAATGTTGGAATCACCGCTTCTAGTATCAAGACACTCATCAATGCCGTTCTCCAACTTTTCAATTACTTCATGGCCCTCGCCTCTGCCATCTACGTCGATCGGATTGGTAGAAGGACCTTGTTCTTGATCAGTAACGCCGGAATGCTTGTCGGTTAGTGAGATGTAACCCACCGCGGGAGTAACCAGACTGAAAAGTTGCACTTTCCGTAGCGTTCGGCTTGTGGACAATGACATCGGCGCTTTGGGAAGAGACAAAGAACAAGATGGCTGCCAATGCTACTATCGCCATGATTGTGAGTCTACCTTTTTCCCTGGGCATTCCCGGTCCCGGTCTGACACGATTCCTTAGTTCCTCTATTACGGGTTCTACGACATCGCTTACTCGCCTTTGCTTGTGGCTTATACAGTCGAGATTCTTCCGTTCAGCATTCGTGCTAAGGGATTCGCAGTCATGGTGAGTTCCGGGCACAGTCACGGTCGACTTGGCTTGCTGAATCGCACCGCAGAATTTTACTGTCAGCGTTACCCTCATCTTCAACCAATATGTCAATCCCGTGGCGATGGATCGCCTTGGATGGAAATATTACCTCTTGTAGGTCTACTAAATGCCATAAGTCTGGCGCGAACTGATAGAATTCCTTTCGTAGCTACTGTGGATGGCTTGCATTCGAGCTGTTCTTCATCTACCTCTACCTCTGGGAGACTAAGGGTCGGACGCTCGAACAGACGGCGGCGCTATTCGATGGTGATGGCCGCGAGACTGACCGTGAGCTCACTCATTTCTCAGATGCTCGCGGTCTCGTCGATGATTCTTATCCTCCATCTGGCATATCTGTCTCCGTCTCCGTCTCCAAAATGAACGACGACGATCACCGTTACCCACCCGAATCTCCTCGCTCTCCTCCAACTCCGGATGGTGGCAAATACACTTTCAAAGTACAAGAAATGGGAGCGGAGGCCTATCGACACCGTTCCATCGTGTCCGATTCTTCAAACAATCACGGTTTCTCGCCGAGGTCGGAGAAGTATCAAGGAGAGCACTTCGAGATGAGCCCTCAGACTGCACCTCAGTCGGGCTACGACTGGGACCGCGCATACTACGAACGTCGCCAACACGATGTCATCGATGATGCCTACACAAGTCCACCCCGACCACGCAGGGCGTCATCCAAACGGGTTCCCGTCAGATACTAGTTCTCATTTTACTCCCCGCCGCTCAAACGTTCTCCGCTCTTTCCCCTCACCTCCCGGCGGCCTCCCATTTCGGGGGCGCCGCTTCCTCTCATTTTAGGCGTTTTCCTTCCTTGTACGAGCTATGTATTCCTCCCCGTATGCTCTCTTTCTAATTTTGGCAGATCGGTTGGACGGATTGTAACAACAGAAGAACAGCAACCCCACAGGGTCGACAAAGCCAAACGAAGAAAGCAGCTATCGGATATCTATTGTAAATGGTTATTCGTAAATCTTGATTCTAATGCTGCTGTGTGTGCCGTATATGAGTAGTCGCTGTAGATATGGAATCTAAATATCTAGTATCCAGACTGAAATGCCTCGTGAGGGACATTTAAAGTTGCCTTTCCCGGTGTCGTCAAGTGTGACCGTGCCTTCTGCAAACACATTCTTCCAGACCGAACCGGCATGTTCCTGACCGACAGAAATGTCCTTGGTGAACGCCCTTTCGCTGGGGGGGAATGCGTGAGTTCCCTAAAGATGGCATGTCTCTGGACAAGAAAGGCTTACCCCGGTTTGGCATTGGCACACAGTACCACGCAGCCGCTACCGGCGTGAGATGAGTCCCCGTGTCTCACGAAGGCGACGCAGTTCTGGTTATCCTTGAAGTAATCCGTGCAGGCACCGTAGGCTTGTTGCTGTCGAACCTTCATCAAGGCAGGTAACTCGGGGATGGCTTCCGGACCATACATGTCGGCGTGGTACACACATCTGTCAAATACCCCGATTGGGAAGGGTCGTTAGAAGGATGTGGGGTATGCCAAAGGGACGGGTAAGGGCTCACGGGTGACCCTCTGGTCTGAGAAGAATCAGCGCATAAGCGATAGGCTTGAATTCCTTTCCAACCTGCGGTAATAACTAGTTAATTCACTCGCTCCATGTTTGAATACAAGTGACTGGTCACCAACCCAGCTCTCCAAAGAGCATCCTATGGCGGTATCATGGTTGTCGACAAATGTGACGGCGTCCCTCGGTCGGCTAGAGACAAGACCGCCTTCAAGAATCGTCCGCAGGTCGTAGGAATGACCTTGCTTGAAGGCACGATGGAAGTTGTAGTGCAGAGGGACATCGAACATGGAGACCTGAGTGCGTCGGAATGAATGGGAGAAGGTAAGCAATCGAGATTCGCCGAGGTTTGGCGGATGGGGAGCTCCACCGGCACAACGGCGCAGGGCCAGAGCGGCGGAAAATGAAGCATGGAGAGCCGCGACTCACCGGTGCGTTCAGAAGACCCATGTACCTCTCGATAGTCGGCGCGCTGCGTTGGGCAAGAGCCGAATCAGTCAAAGTGTACACCGGGCGTAAAGAACTTATGATACGAATCGATCCAAAACTCTGCAACAACGAATGCTCTCTCAAATCCTGGCGTGTTTCGGCCGGTCTTGACGAATTCTCGCAAGAAGTCACGATCGATGTGCTTGCAAGCATCTAATCGGAATCCCGCGGCCCCCGTTTCCTTAACGACCCAGCAGAAAAGCGTAGCACGAGTACCGAAGTTAGAGGAGAGAAAGGAGTTGAGTTGGCAGGGCACCAGGCAACGTTGGTCCCATTGGGTGCTCACTTGTAGAACCCATGGACCCCACTCCAAGAAGTCTTTCCTGACATCTGGATGACGGAAGTCGATCTGCAACGAAGGGGTCAGGCTCGGCATAATGAATGCGGGCCAGGAACGTGAGCACTTACGTCTATGCCGAGAAGGTAGTCGTCTAGGTCACAAATGAATATTTGGTTAGCAGCAGAGCGGCTAAACGGGAGCTCCGCACTGACAGTTCCCGAGTTCTGGATCAACATTCTTCGACCATCCTTTGTGACCTCTGCCGACGATCTTGAATATTCCTTTCTTCCTTGCCAAGGCATCCCAGTCGAGGCCTTCGAAAAAATCAGTCAGTCAAGTGTATGTCTGGGGGAGAAATATGCCGAGACCTGTAAAGTGGGATTGGTTCCATTTCATGGAGCTGTACTGCAACCATGGACGAATGGGCATCAACCGTTTGAATGAGCTGCGCGCTCTTGACCACTGACCTTATCGCCGCGCCCATGGAAGTCAAACGCTGTCCAACCTTCGATTTGTCTGGGGCGACCGAGCTCTTTCAATCGATTATCTGGGTCACATTCTACTGCCATGAAGCGTTCTTTACGATCCGCGCCAAGCTTGTGCTACGCAGCGGGAGCTGTTTAGCCATTATCAACACCAAGTTTGTGTATCTTACGTTAAGAACGGCGTCAATTAGGATGTGGATTCCATGGGACTTTGCTGTACGAATGCAACTGAGGAATTCTTCTTTCGTACCCCATCTTGTTGCTACAGTTCCTTTCTGGTGGAACTCCCCTAGGTCCCACTGGCGTGACGTCAGCGAGTGGCATCGAAGAAGTACTGGGAGGTCCCTTACACTATCGAAAAAATGTTAACCAAAGCCAGCTTTGGATATTCGGAGAGCAAACGTACAGATCATACGCGTCGTAGCCCCTTCCTTCCTAATAGAGATATCTCAGGCCACTGGCTCGAATAGGAATCTTAAGAACAAACCTTGACCATCGCCTTGTTGGGGGCTGATCAAGGGGGTTGAGAAGATATATCGGAGGATGTACGATATCGGCTCGCTCACGTGGTAGCCATACTTGTGTACAACCTAAAGACGCCAGACGCGGCACTTCGTTCTCGAAGTGTTTCCACCATGAGATGCCTGGGGGTGGCAAGCTTTCCCATTCGAAAAATTGGACCTTCGGAGCCAAACAAAGGGTCAGAATAAAAACGGATAACCCGATCAAAAAGACTGATATACCATGAGATGGTTGTCCTCGTTGTGGCCAGTGTCCATCTGGTCGAGCGCAGGTTGCAGGAAGGGCTTGCCGATCATCCTACGTGGCAGAGATGCCAGCCAGTGGAGGAGTAGAGTCATTTGCGACATTGATGCTTCTCAATACGTAGGTGCTGTGATCGGCTGATTCGCCGCAGACAAGTGGTTTCAGACGCAGAAAAGGAGTCCGATGAGGTAAACACGTGCTTCCCGGAACTCCCACATTATCTCCGTCACACGTGATCACGCTCCCGCTTTGTTTGTCCTCCACCGCGCCACCCAACACGCCCTCGCAACCGAGCATCCCAACCCTCTATACGCTCCCGACGCTCTCGGCAGCATGCTCAGAACACCTCCGCAGAAAGGAAGCACCGTTCAAAAAACACTTCCGCCCCCCAAACCCATCTCAACCGCGTCTCCATCAACTTTGCCCTCTGCCATAGCGGTATCCTCGTTGGAGAACCATGTTGCGCACTACGCTGAGCGGGTTCGGAGGGTAGAGGAGGAACGAGATCAGCTTCAAGATGAGCTCGAGCAGACGAAGGAGGAATTAAGGTTAACTAAAGAGAGTGGACTACTCCTTCGCGAGCGATACAAAATGGAGACGACTGAGAGCAAGGTCGAAGCAACAGCGGTGAGACTGAGCCCTCATTAGATACGCATCTTCATCGGAAGTGACCCGCAACTCTTTTCAGTATCATGCCTTTTATAAACTTTTACACTTGCGAATGCGATGTTTACTCGCGTCGGAGCACGTGGCGAAACATCACGCCTCCCGCGAGCTCCGGAGGAGCAAAGTAGCATTGCTCGTTCGGGATCATCGACTAGCTTTGTTCAAATCTCGAGAAAGGGAGCTCGATCAGCAGATCTCTGAGTTGGAGGTGCGTGGACTCGTCACTAGACTCGGGATTTTGATGACTTACATTCCATCACAGGACCAAATTTCGGACGTGCAGGCTGCGGCAGAATACGAGCGGGCTGAGCTCATCGATCAACATGAATTCACTATCGGAGAACTTGAGGATGATTTGGAAGATGCTAAAGGTCGACTGGTTGAGACAGAGGCTGACCTCTCTGAGGCGCAAAAAGCTAGGACTGTTATGCAGGTGCGTGGCCAGTTTACGATAGATCGAGACAATGTACTGATTTCCGTTTAGAAAGAACTAGCAGCCCTTCAAAAGGAATTTGCCAAGCTCGGAAAGGAGCACAATACTCAGTCCCTCCGCCTGTCGACTACAACTGCAGAGCTCGACGCTTCCAAGGCCAAGATCATCGAACTTGAAGGATCGGTTGAAAGCTTATCTCTTGATTTGTCCGCAAAAGAGGCCGAGATGAAGCGTCTCGAGAAAGAGGGCAGTCGAGAAGGAGAAGAGGTGGAACGGGTGTTGAAAGCGAAAGTGGAGATGGAGGCAAGGGTGAAACGGTTGGAGAAAGAGCTCAAACGGAAGGACGAGGAACTGGACGAGAAATTAAAGGAAGTTGAGAAAGAGAGGAAGAAGGTGACCAGAGTTGAGACCGAGCTTGATATTGCCAAGGTAAGTCTGCCATTGGAGATATCTTTCGTCTCCATTGCAGAGGGCTCACCTCTCGCGACGTGTCACAGGAAAAAATTGCCGAAGTAACCGAACAACGCGACCTAACCGTCGAAACTGCTCGCGCGAAGATTGAGAAGAAACGCAATGAAATTGCCGAACTACGCCAAGAACTGGAAGAGCTCCATGCGGCCAAAGAGCAAGCAGATGCTCTGAATAAAGCTCATAGGGTCCCTGCGGTCTCATTGACGCCTTCATCTATCTCGATGAGTGCGAAAGTTGGGCCACCTAAAGGGGTACGTTGCATAGTCTTTGCGGGAAGGTTGCCGCTTCTGACACGTTGTACCAAAGGCGAAGAAGGTGGCGTCATCCGGGAGAAATCCGAAAGGCCATTCTGCTCCACCGGATGACGATGAAGGAATAGATGAGATTCCCAAGCCCAAACCCGTTAGTATCGTTCATTCGATCCCAGAACTACATCTAAACAAGAGCATTCCGATTGAAATATCTCAAATAGGCCGCCACGAAGCGGAAAAAGAAACCGGTTCCGGTTCCGGTCCCGGAAGATGATGACGATGCAGAGGATTTTACCAAGGAAATGGATCGCGTCCCTTCTGGATCTCCATCTTCGTCGCGCTCTCCTTCCCCTGTCCCTGCTCCCGCCACTTCGAAAGGGAAGAAACGCCAACGCACCGACGAGCCAGAAAACGATGCACCGGAGAAGCCCAAAGCTCGTCCACGACCGCGACCCAAACAAAAACCTGCCTCCTCTTCGCAACATCTAACCGTTCCCGGCAACGAGGACGAGTCCGCAATGGAAGTAGAACGCACATTAAAGGCGGTCAGCAAGTCGCGTTCAGCTTCGGTCGTCCCCGAGAAGGACAAGGGAAAGAAGAAAGCGGCGTCCGAAGAACCTCAATACCTTCGACCTCCCGGATCCGCTCCAAAGACGACCGTCGGCAAAAAGCCTGCCAGCGTTGCAGGTACGCAGAAACGCAAGGTCTCAAAGGGGGCTCTGCCGGCGATTGGGGAAGACGAGGAGGAAGGCGAAGATGGTGCTGACGGTCAAGCGAAACAGCCAAAGAAGAAGAGAAAGATTGGCGGGATTGGAGGGGGTTTCACATGGGGAGGGTTTGGTGGCGGTGGGGGGGATGCGTTGGAAGGATTGGAAATTCCAGCCATTCTCTCGCCTGTAGTGAAAGGGAGCAAGAGAGACGCAGTTCCGGCACGTTCTACCTTCAAGGCCCCGAAAGGACTGTTTGGATGATCGGAATCAGAAGGGCAAGCTGGCCGTTAAGTTACTATGTCTTATGTACTTCACCCTATTCTAAGTATCATTATATGACACTACATTGTTTACTATAAGATACGCTCAGGGCAAAATAGTTGAATTGTCAACCTTACGTCCCTATCAGTTTCCAGGGCTAAGGCCAGCGTGACATGAAACAGTCCCTGCACACCACGTCGCGCAGATGCAAGTCAATTAAGCGAGAGGACTTCGACCGCCGATTCCACAATATTGACCTTGGTAGGCTGGACAAGTGACCTACAGGGTGGAGCGTCAGTCACATGGCGATCCGTGGTGTATGATCCAATATACCATGACAACATGCCCGCTCTCCCCGAAAGCGTAAACCCACTCTCCCATCCATTGCTTTTCACCAGCTCCAATAGTGGCTTCAGGTCCGGGTGACGAGGATCTCTGATCCACTCGGAAGGATCCCATATCCACATGGTGAGCTCTGCCAGCTCCCTTGGAGCATTGCTTTGGAGATGTGAAGCAAGAGGCACGAGTGAGTCTGGAGCTACAACCAACTGGAGCGATTTCAATGACGGCGTTGATTTCGAAAAGTTCTCTCGAGTCGACTCGAGACCGGCTAATGAGTGGCCAAGCACGAAAGTTTGGAGGTTCGGCAGGACGATACCATCGAGGAACGGTTCTTCCACGCTCCTCCTAAATGCGGATAGCTCCAGGTGGGTGATTTTATGAAGGTCGCATCCCGAGATGATGGAGAGAGCGTCGAGAGCGGGAACGGCCATGAGAGTGAGGCTTCGCATTTCGGGAAAGGTAGTAGGTGTGTCTGCGCTTCGCTGTTCACGAGTAGGGAGGCCAGCGTAATTTTTACCCTCCATCATGTCCCAATGTCCCCTGATAGCGAGGGATTGGAGTGCATCCCCGAAGAGCTCTACGAGCTCCGAGAGCCGGTGTGGTTCATGGAAGAACGGCACCAGGATTTGAAGTGCCCTTGTCGCAGCCCAGCCCCCTTGAAGCTTTCTCCGTATAATCGCGTCGACCTCCTTTTTGAAAGCTCTTGGCTTGAAAAGAATGTGGATACGATGAAGTAAAAGGCGACGAGTCCCCGCTTCCCAGAGCTTACAGACTGGCGCAAGTCCGCTACGGAGGCGTATCCTCCAGCTTTTCTCGTCGTACAGCCAGATGAAGGCAATGAAAATCGCCTCAAGAATTTCTGGAGGGAGTGAGCAAATAGGGGAAATAGCTGGTCCCCTTCCCAGGGTGGGGCCGCGTGATACGTTTGCGGTTTCCACCCATGCCGTTCGGCCATGCGAGGTCGTCGTTGCGGTTCTTCCTGTTTGAGAGTACAATAAGTGATGCTATATAATTGGGCACAGATATGTTATACGAGATGATACCTTCGGTATTCTCCGCAGCCGCTCGCTCGCCAGCCATTGATGTTCGTCACGGTTGTGGACTTGTGAAGTTGTAATTGATCGACACGCCCAGTTTCCCACAGGGCGGAAATGCCACAAAACCCGACGGTTACGGTGCGGCGCTAGGCACATGGTCTGAGGAGGGCAATGGACATCACATTTCACACTAGCTATGTACAGTTATGCTATCAGATCAAACAGCGACTTCGCTTCGGTAGTGATCGAGCACCGCCTTCCTGACTTCTTCGTTTTCCTTCGCGACGCTGACCTGGTTTGTGTAGTTATCGAGATAGAAGCCTCCTTTTTTATATTCCGGGTTAAGAAGCGCCGAAAGCATCCGCTCTCCGCTTTCTTCCGGCTTGATCATGATGAGCACCCTGGCGACAGCGATAAGGGGTTGCGTCCACCACGCCCCGGCATTCATGTTAGGAGTGCTCACGACTCCGGGGAAGATATTGTAAAAAGCGAGCTTTGGATGAAGTTTTGGGTACTCCTGCGACAAATACATAAGCGTTAGGTACAGTATTGGTCCGAGTTTCAGGTGACGTACCTCAATCATCACGTTGGTGTATGCAGTACCAGTCTTAGCGAGAGATAAACCCGACGTGGTTGTCTTCCTTCCAAGGTCGGAAACATCGACTAGCTCGGGATCGTTGGGGTTGAGGGTCGTCATAACCCGGGCCTCCTCCCCGTTATCGGCAGCTTGTTCCAAAAGGGGCATGAGCTCGTCGACAAACTAAACCGAAACCCAAGATTAGGTCAGCATCTAGTCGAATGCCCCGGCAATGTTGACCTACCTTCCATCTAGAGTAAAAGTTGAGAACAAGCCTGTGGTCTATTCCATTCAAAACCTGTTTGGGCTCG
>WSUI01000591.1:0-21864 GCA_019633595.1 Tulasnella sp. UAMH 9824
GTGAGAAATCCGTGAAGAAGCTCTTCAACGACCTCCCTTTCATCTTCGACCTGTGAGTAACGCGGTTCACGGCTCCCTTTATACTTGTGCTCAGTAGAACGTGAGCAGAGACAGGAAGGCCAAGGACCTCCCTCAGCCAGCTCGCCGAGAGGTCAGTCAATCAACCTAGACCTCACGAAGCGGCATAGTAGACTGTGGCGAGGCATTCGAACCGTCCTTGCAATGAACATGAAGCTGTCCCACTATTTATCGGACATTGATGATCGTTGTATGTCTTTACGTTTAATATTTAAGTATGCTACAATCGTGTTTACTTGCAGCGTAAGACTGAGCGAGAGCTAGCGACCGGGGCTAGCTGGATCTAGGAATCGTGAGCGGAAGAACGACGGACTTGGCGGAGCAAAAAGATTGTCGACAAACAAACACGGTCGTGTTCGATTTTGATGCAAAATTATCGTAGCGACGCAAGCGCCAGTCCCCGATTCTACAAACAGATCTAAACTGAAATGCGAATATCTTTTATTCGAGTCAGACTCCGACAAGATACTTTTGTGTTTATGAACGGAGCAACAGACCTGTCAGACTGCGTTCATCGATACTCGAAATCATTGTTACTATCTATTTGGCGCTCGTGGACGACGTCACGCCTGCTTTGCCTGCCCGAGTGAGCCGTGTAGCCGCTGGCGGAGTGTTTAGGGAAGCTTTGCGGACCTCATCCGAAGCTTGGGTTGCTGGTCATGAAGGAGAGTCGTTGACCATCATTCCGTTGAATGGTTTGTTTCGGGAGTCAAAGCGTCCGTAGCCTTAGGAGGTCGAGAGAGCGAAACGTGGCATTTTGTGTCGACTCAAAGAGCCTCGTCAGTCTTCGCTGAGGTACATAACAATGTAACGTGAACGAGATACGCAGCCCAGAGACTCGAGCATGAATCCATTGAGGCAAGGAAACAAAGGGAAAACCAAGAGAGCCCGAAGATCCTCAGAAGGTGCCAGCAAAGGAAACAGAAGCGCCAGATCTGAAGATTTGGGATTGAGAATGAGCTCGGTGATTTTGGTGTCGAGCGCGCACGTGACTCTTTGAAGCACGATCGGGATCGAGACGGGCGTTGCGAGCATCAGTACTGTTAGTCTGGTGACGACCGCGCTTCATCTCTTTGTATTTCAAGCGGTTGTGCTCCTTCTTAAGCAATTTGTCGAGAGCTGTAGCGGCATCATCGCCCAAAAGCCCGCCAAGCAAGCTTCCAAAGTAAACACGTAAGCAGTTCGCAGCGCTGAACGACAGGGAGCCACCACCAAAAAGGGCATCAGCCCGTAATCAAGAAGAGAAGGAGTCGACGAGAGCAGCAGAAACGGTATCTTTATAGTACTTATCCACACGGTTCCAACAGTAACCCTCCGAGAATCTATTTTTTTAAAAGGAACACAATGAGCACGGGCTAACAACTGATCGCGAGACAACTTTATCAGTGAAAGAACACTCATAATGGTCCTAAGCCGTCGACGGCGACCAGGAGGAGAGGAGCGGAACAAAGTGACTATCGAGAAAAAACCAACCGTGTGACAAACCACGCGCGTCTCACGGATAGAAGATTACAAACCAGACATCCGCAGTCAAACACGGGGTTAAGGGGTGAGAAGTCATGCGACGAAACACTTAACAGACGTTCAACTCCAACAAAACCCTCCTCTACTACGTAGAATCGGGGATCTTGTTTTGCAGCGACGAGACCAGTCCATTAAGATGATCTAGCTAAGACTACCCGGAATCCGAGACTACAGGAAGTTCTCCTTCGCCTGCCTCTACTCCCAACTTGATCCGACCTCCTCTCTCCACCGACACCGGGGAACACAAGTTGTACCATCCTTCCCCCCCACTATACTTCACCTAATTGATGACGAAACATACGACTAACACCGTAGACTCCATCAATCTTCTAGAGGTGCGTCGTGCCTCCCTCGCCAGGAAACGAACTGAAAGAAACACAACGCCCTCGGAGCTCACCGAAAACCTACCCAAGTTTGTCAGAGACGGGCAAGATCCAATTCGTCAGCTGTATCCTGGAGGGGCCCGTCCAGAGAGGAAGGCATTGTCTGAAGCGTCCACTGACTAAACGCTGCTCAATCAGGGCAAGATGTTAGGGCTCAGTAAAACTCGTACCAAGAGATTCAATCAGATGATTTAGGGAGTGATGGAGTCGGTGATGCTTACGCCGCTCCTGATGGTGCGGACGCTTCAACTCCTTGCCCAAGCGCAGCATATGGCCGCCGTCCGAGATGCAGCAGCCCGTAAGGCCAGAAAGCAAGCCGAGGCTGGAGCCGATGCAGCCGCTCTAACGAACTATGTATATTTCCTTGTGTTTATTTTGTGTAATAGTCGCTATAATCAGTCTTTGGTAGCGGTCACCTTGCTCCGAAGGTCTCTCCCAACAATGTACTGTATCTACGTAGTCATGCGCCGCGGTGCCGGTTGCAGGGTCCTGGCACCCCGCCGGCAACTTGTCGGGTGCTTTAAGTCTTCCTAGCCCCCTGACAGCCCTATCTTTCTCTCCACTTAGACATTTCATCGTTGTCTTTCGTTTAGATACAATTTACGTCCCGGTTACAAAGTTCCACCTTGTCCGTCTCCTTTTATCGGATGCTAGTCTGGTAAACAGAGGGTTGTCGAGGTCACGCAATAGCCTGACAGAAGGGAAGATTGGTAATATCCTGGACCAAGACATGCGCTGTGCATGTGGGAAAGAACAGTCTATATTCAGAGCGTGCCTATCTTCGAGATACGCCCCGAACCCGAAGGTGAAATGTGCTTGACACCCTCACGACACGACAAGGTCTTGCGCATGTTTTGGCTAGAACCAGGACTTCTCCAGGAAACCCGTCATGTTACGAGGGTGTCCGGTGCGTTTCACGGCCGAGTTTGTAGTGCGCCCCTTAGATAAACCCGCTCTGAACATGGGTTGTTCTTTCCCACATATCTAGCGCATGTCCTGGTCTAGGACATTACCCATCCCTCCTTGTGTGATCGTGTCTCGGGCCGAACTTCTGGACCAAGCGACATATGCGTTTAAATCCGGTTATAATCCCGCTTGAAAGTGGCGCGATGGCGACAATTACTCGTTCCAACGTCTGCCCCTGCGCCCTACAGTCGGTGGATGCGTATGCACCTCTCAGCCTGAGTTGTCGTATGCGGACGGTTTTGGCTTTGGCTTTGCGCGGAAGTTTTACCCTGAAGGATAAATACATTCGATTGGGCTTCAAACTCTTTAGGGTATGTGGTGACCGTTGTTTCTTCCATCGTTCTCTCCTGATTTCAAATCTCCTTTGGACCGTGACGATGAAGACAATGAGACTAGTGAGATGCGCTCCCCGAAATACCCCACAATTAGTACTGACTTACCTAAAGTCGACAAGATCGCGGGTGAGTGGTCGTTGCTTCATAGTGCGAGCCCGGTTTGCGATCTGCCATCAACCAGAATCAAGTTATTCTTCTTCCTCCCACAAAAAATTGGAAAGTGTCATCGGGGCGACGGTTTGCGTCTACTATCCTCGAACGTACGCACAGCAAGAAACCCACGGGTAGCAGAAAAGCCAAAAGCAAGCTTCACGATAACTCTTCAAGAACTGCATGTCATTGTTCCAGCTCACTCAGTACCCACCTCCCCTTCAAAGAGACTCCGTGCGAACGAGCAAATCCTTGGCTCACCGGGTTTCAAGAAGATAGTACAGTTGTCAACTGGCAAGTAGTACCGAGCCGCCTTCTGTCCTGTATTTCAAGGGTCTGGGATTTGTCCATTGCCGGTCCCTCACTATGTACAGGAAATAAATCATCGCTGGAATAATTGACCAGTCCCCTCCGCTCCGCATCTTAGTGAGCAAGGTGCTCGACGCGCGGCACGTGCGAACCAAATCAGTATTTTTGCGGCCATATATTCGTTATACAAATTGCACTCGGTGGTTCTCTAGATCGGTCCACATGTGCTTGTGCATGCCCCCGAGCGAACCGTAGTGAGAAGAGGTATCCTACTTAATATCCAGAGCCATCCTAACGAAGCTACACTACCCGTATGAAGAAGACACTTTGCTAGCTTGCTACGGGCTCTACAGAGACTAGATCTTCTCATGAGGTTAGATTGGATTTTGCTGATGCAACAACCCGGGATACATCCAAAAGGGACAGGGCGCCTCGAAATACCCAAGCCAACGTCCCAAGGGATGAGATCTCGAAAGACGGATGCTCATACTGGTCGCGAGGCGGTAACCACACTAATCGCCTCGAATGACATGTCACCCAGTTTGACTGAATCTCAACAGGCAGTGAAGTGAGCTTGCTAGGAATGCCGTTACGAGCTTGAAGGGTGGTGGGGTCCAACAATGTAATCGTCCCGCCATCAGACTTGGATACTGAAACCTTGCCATCCGGCGAAAAGATATCGGATTTGATTAGCTTGTTATACCCAGTAAGCGGTTCACCTATCGCTGTCCCAGTGTGCGCATCCCATAATCGAACCGTTCCATCGTTAGAAGCAGATGCCAGAACGTCGGCACTCGGAGAGAAGACGATGGATGTGATCCAGTTGCTGTGCCCCGTCAGGGGCTCGCACAACGCGTGCCCATTTTGCGGATCCCACAATCGAATGGTCCCGTCGTCCGAGCCAGATGCTAGAACATTGTTATTAGGCGAGAAGGAGACGGACCCGATCGGGCTACTGTGACCGATCAGCGGAGCATGCAGTGCTGCTCCGGTCTGCGCATTCCATAATTGAATAGTTTTGTTATATGATCCAGATGCCAGGACCATGCCATTTGGTGAGAAGCTAAAACACCTAATCCACTCGCTGTGACCGGCCAGCGACTTGCCCAATGGCGCCTTATTCTGCACATTCCATAATCGAATCGTCCTGTCATCTGAAGCAGATGCCAGAACACTGTTTTCCGGGGAGAAGTCGAGGGATCGGATCCAGTTGCTGTGACCGGTCAGCGGGTTGCCTAACATTTCTCTAGTTCGTGAGTTCCAGAGTCTAACAGTTCCATCATATGATCCCGAAGCTAAAACGTTGGCATCCGGAGAGAAGACGATGGATGTGATTGAGTTGCTGTGGCCGGTCAGCGGCTCGCCCATTGCGCCTCCAGTCTTCGGATCCCACAACCGCACTGTCCCATCATGCGACCCAGACGCCAGAATATTGCAATCAGGTGAGAAGGCAACGGACTTGATCCAGTCTCCATGACCGGCCAATGGCTTGCCTAATGGCTCCCTAGCCCTCACGCTCCATAATCGAACCGTCATGTCGTCTGACCCCGAGGCCAAAATTCCTCCATCAGGTGAGAAAACAATTGATGTAACCGAGTCACTGTGACCGATCAGCGGGTCACCCAACGGTGCACCGGTTTGCGCGTCCCACAAGCGAACCGTCTTGTCGTCTGAGGCAGACGCTAGAATCAGGCCATCCGGCGAGAAGGCGACGGACAGGATCCCACTACTGTGGCCGGTCAGCGGCTCGCCCAACAATACTCCGGTCCGCGGATCCCACAAGCGAATTGTTCCGTCATCTGACCCAGATGCTAGAGCCCGGCTGTCTGGCGAGAAGACGATGGACCTGATCGAGCTGCTGTGACCGGTAAGCGGCGTGCCCACTGGTGCCCCAATCTGCGCGTCCCAGACTCGAGTTGTTCCGTTGCCTAACCCTGATGCGAGATAGATTCCATTGGGTGAAAATTTCACCGTAAGTACAGGTGAGTCCATAGATGCCGTCCAGATATTTGCTGGCCAGGTTTGTGGCTTGTTCCCAAGCAGAATCCGAGTTTCTACTTGATAGCCATAGTGCTTCCAAAGTGTTGTCCCCACAGGGCAACTAGGAAGAGCTGAAGCATATATGTGAAGTGGACTGAATGAGATTGGCTCCAGAAATATTGTAATAAATCGGTGAAGGTCATTCCAGAGAGTGATCAAGGATTGATTCAGTGATGGCGTTTGCTTTGGGCTGTAGTTAGTACGCGTGACATTCCCTATGTAACAACTATCACACTCACCTGAAGCCACTGATGCACTTGCTTCGCTGTTGTAAGCGCGTTGTTTATTTCTCCGATCAGACCCATGACTTCGAGCCACGATAGGAGCTTCGTTTCGCTAATCAATTGGAAACTGGTGAGGAGGTCGCTTGTTGGCTCTCCACCCCTCCCCGACTCCGGCAAAGGTAAGCCAGTAGTCAAATGAGTGGACCAAGAGCGACAGCAGTATTGAAGCCCTGATGGCACGTGGTTCTCCACCCCATCCTGGATTTCCGAGCTTCCCTTGGAGAGGTCCGACAGTTCGCAAACATTTTTGCTTAGGTGGTACCCCATAATTCGCAAATTTATGAATGCCAGGCGTCGATGCTCCTGGATAGGATTGATAAAATAAGGTCTATCTCCGCACCGCTCTCGGGAGATCAGAAGGTCGCGGACAGAGAAGTGCACCAGGCGCAAGGATTCGGACCCGGATGTTGGAATGTAGATGAGGGAGTTGAGGTCTGCAAGGATCTCGTAGCGTAGAAATTGGACGGTGTCTTCGCCGGGTTCGAAGATTTCGTGGTCAGAGTACAAGAAGGCGATGACTTCCAGCGACACCGGATAAGGCGCCACTACCAGCGTTCCCAACACCCATGATAGTAGCTGTCTCTTATCAGGGTCTCGGTCAACATTTTCGAACGCTTTCGAAAGGATTTGGTGAAACAAATCATCAAGTCCACTCCACGCCGACTGCCGTTGCAGTAGATACCGCAGCCGTAAGGCAGGATTTCCTTCGTTGATATACGCGACCGCAGTACGGGCCCACTGGAAGAGACCTTGCGACATCTTGACGATGCCTGCTAACTCGGCAGGGGAAGGCCAGTTTTCGGGGAGATTTCGGTCAGATCTAATTTGGGCGATGGCCTGTTGGATATACAGCGTGATGTCGTTCGAAGCGTAAGGTATCAAGTCTAGATCTTCCTTTCGCCACATTCTGGGTTCGAGTGTGTCGAGGAGTGCCGCTTCTGGACGACATGTAAGGAGAAATTTAACGTGGGGAGGAAGGAGTGATGAGTATCGATCAATGAGCTGAATGAACCGCACGGCCAGATCGACGTCCTCGCATTCGTCGAGGGCATCAACAATTAATACGATTGGATGGACATTGCCTTGAAGCGTTCCGAGTGGACCGACGAAGAGTGTCACGAATTGTTGGTCTTGGCGTTCCATTGCAATCTCTTCGTTCTCCCTCACGCAATCCAGGATGGCGTTCTTCACCTCCGGGACCAAACTCTGCCCGAGCTGCCTAGCGAGAGCACATATGAAGTTGTAGTTTCGAGCATGATGACTTCGGCGGAAATGGAATATGGCACAGGATCCCTTGGAAGACCACTGGTAGGCGACGGTAGATGCGATTGTAGATTTTCCGGATCCCGCCATCCCGCGAATCCAGAGGACTCGTTCGGCCGACGCCGATGTATCCTTGATCCAGGTGTTTATCCGCTCTAATATTTCCACTCTGGTTCCAGGACGGCAGATGATTTCTTCAATCGAGTTTCCTCTAGCACCGTGCCACCCGTCCCCTAAGCAGTCTAGAAGACGACGGCGCTCCCTCCGTAGTTCCACGCTGCCTGTTGCGCTGTGTCAAAAATACGCGATTAAGATAAAGACTGAGTAGCGCACTAAGTTCAGCGACTAAATCGGTCGTTTTCAGGCCGACAAGTAGCTTTGATGGACAAAAATGTAAGCGACACAGCCACACCAACAATCCGTTACTTACCTGCATTTCTTCCAGCGCAGTCTGAACCGTATCCGTATTGCTCTTCAAATCTTCGACGTGGTCACCTAACAAGAGAGCCTTCTTCAAAAGGCCTGAGGAACACCACTGGCGGACCTTCTCTAAAACCACTTGAATTTCCCTAAAGACGGTGTTACCCATCCACTCCGGGTTATGGCTGATAAGTCCCTTGACATACTTTCGCAGATTTTCGGCTTGTATAACAAGCTCGTCGCGATCCTCTTCCGATGCTCCCTTGAAAGTCTCAAGGCATCGAGAGAGGTTCGACATGTGGTAAGCTAGCTCCCTCGATATATCATCGTTTTTTCTCATAGCCTGAAACCCCAGATAACATACCAACGTTATTTAAAAATTAATAACAGTAGTAACAGCACTTCACCTCGATTATCTTGAGGAACGCTAGGCCAACGTTTGCGACAGCTCCGACAAAGTCACCAACTCCGGGGATTGTCCCGGACCCTAATCGCACCGCATTGAACGTCTTCTTTAGGGCGATAAGCTGATGCTGATTATTCTTTTTGGCGTCCTCGGCATGGTCCAGCGACGGGCCGGGGATCGAAGCTTGTTGTTTTCTTACACTTTTTGAGCTCATGGTATGTTCGTCTGCCTTTGTGGTAGGAGTCGGAGAATCTTCAGGCAATCTCGGATCGGTGCCGGGTTCAATAGGCGATACGGCTTGCTGATCCTGGGAATGCAAAGGTTCTGTCCCGCCTGGGAGCGCTCTTGATGTGGTAGAATCTACAATCGTCTTAGTCTCCCCTCAGGGATGAATATATTCGAGATCCTTACGAAACGTTTTTACGCTGCCCAAGCGACCCTTTATGGCACAGGAGGCACGTCATTTCTTGGAAGGAGACACATTCAATACCTACTCACCTGAAGCGCCGTCAACGCCTTTTCAACGTCTTCCCTACAAATTCGCAAGGTCTCGGTGCACCTGCTGGGACGGATTAAAGCGGTCTTGTACTTGATTCCATCCGTAAACCCCCTTTTCTTCATGCCATACTTCTCCGATACATTTTCCACCATGGTTCGAACGGCTTCCAGAACTCTGTCGCGGACAAGGTTTGGCATCTCATCGAGCAAACCAAAACTATACGTACTTAATGTAGTCCTCAGCATCATCCCCCAGATCGATTAATTCTGAAGAAATGTCGGGTAGGTTGTCGATTAACTGTTGCAAGTCGCGTGCGGAGGTGGCTGAAGTACGTGGCCAGGTGGTGCCCTTGGAAGGATATCGAGTTTGTTAGTCTTTCGGGAATCACGCAACAGGCTTAGGTACTTTGAGCAGAGTCGATATATCACTTCTTGTGGAGTTTATCTTATTCTGGAGCTCTTGTGCTGCTGTATCGACTACGCGAAGTTGAGACAATCGGGGGGATGCCCCGGTCAAGGTCCTAGTCGCCGGGCTCTCAGGACCGACCATGATTTCGATACGAAGGCTCAACAAAGGGATACTGGAGAGACGGGGGAGGTTGAAAGGCGTCGAGGGTGGTGGTGAGATGACATGAGATAAGCTCGTGCCCAACACAGCCAACCGCGGTACCGGCGAACTCAAACATGAGGCTTGTGAAGAAGATTCCGTTTTCGGTCATGTCCCAGCCACATATGTAACACGCACGTCCGAGTAAGCCTCCGAACAGCGGTGCAGCTACATAGGAGACGGTCATTCAAATAATAAACTTTGTACTGAGCGCTGTGAGGGTGGAACGCGGGGTTCACCGTGACGTGATTGGTTAGGCCAACTGCCGACGTCCGGTTTCCTGGTTCAACGGAGAGTTGGTTACCTCTGAAAACCGAAATGTAGCCTCTATGAGATCTGAGATGGTGAACGGCGTCAAAGCCATGATTCCAGAGCCGGCCGCCACTCTGCCCTGCCTTGAAAGAAGAAGAAGGGAAAGGTCCCTGGAACCCAAGGGGTTAAACTAGCCACCTCCCATCCCTCACAGCTTCGATCGCATCTCCAGCTCATTTCGCAGGTATACTTGAACGGCCGCCCCCCGAAATTGCTAACTCGTCATTCGCCTGCGGTCCTCCTACCTTCGCCTTCCTTTCCCCACTCTCGACCGCACAAGTCGCAGAGGAGACGGAACTGGCATCCAAAATGACGCTTTTGACGCACCTGATAGAAAGTGCTAAGATGTACCCTCACCAACCAGCTCGAGCAGCCCAGGCGCGCTAAGTGAGCATCATCCTTCTATGCCGTATATTCGATTCCTTCCGCCCGCTACGGAGATTCGGGACAGGTGTATGACTTTTGCGCATTCATATTCGATCCCTCCGAGCGGGGCAGCTGGCCTGTCGCTTCGCATGCCCTGGAGGTTATCCGGTTACGTCTCGAAATGGATGTAATTGCGTCCATACAAAAAAATAAGTCGGAATACTATCCCTCAGATTGGTTGCTAGCTTACTAGGTGCTCTTTCCTTCTTGTCGAGCTGATCTTGCGACGGACTACCATACTCATATATCCCCTTCCGCTGCCTCGATCCCATCGTATAATGCATTCGCCGACACACGTAATTTATCCTCTTAGTCTCATATTTTTCAAAACAGCCCTAATATCTCCAGCATAATCTACTACTCTGGCTGTGTATCTTAACTTGGGCTGATGGCGAGCGCTGACCTTCTTGGTAAGACCACATGCCAGCCTAACAGTTTCCTTCCACTGGGGAAAGCGATACGTTAGAGGGCTTATGCTGCTTCAGTACCACTTAATTTTAGCTCAAAGGATGCTGGCTTCGAGGTTGGCCAAGCGGGCTTGTGCGTCTGGACGAGCGGCTGTGGGAGCCACCGTAACTGAGTACGGTATAGATCACACTCTCGGATAATAGAGAGTTTGCGAACTCCCCCACAGTCCTAACATCGACGTGCGAACTCCACTCATATCCCTGCCGTATTTCTACCCCGTCATCATATATTCTATTTAGCCTCCAGGATGGAAGAAGAAATTAGTCTAGCTACACGATCTGCAGCTGCAGTTCTTGACAAGTTATGTAGAGGATGGTTGAAAGCAAAACTCGAGCTGCAAGCAGTTCCGGTGCGCGATTTCCGGCCGGGGGGCAAATCGGCCTCAGAGCCGCAGGCGGTCAAGTCTGGATGCAACAGTTCTAGCAATTAGTTAGAAGACATCAGACAATGATACATCCGACATTCAATGCCAATGCCGAAAATCCACACAGGATGAAGTGGCGGAACTCGCCGATGTACTGGACCTCCATCCGTTGGTTGCAGGCCATAACAGCCTCTCCAAGCCATGTATCACTGCACTAGTCGCGCTCCTTCGTCGATTAGCATACCCAGTTTGGCCTGGGGGTGTAAATATGATGTAAGGCTGGGAGAGGACTCAATATTCACGAATTTCAAACCGAACTGCCACCTCATCTTTAATTGACGGAGCCATCCCCTTTCGCAAGGAACGAATCCTTACCAGGGCTGCCATGCTGCCCTCTGCCTCGGCGGCGGCCGGGTGCCAGTCGGAGTTGAGATTCTGACCGATCGTCAGCCTCCTGCTCTCACACTACTTCTTCCGCTTCATTGATAGCTTCATCGGCATCCGGCGTGGCTACTTCTGGGGTAGGACGATTGCAATATGACTTAGAGTTGATTTCCACGGAGGATAGGGCCGTATATGGAATCGATTTTTTCCGGCAGAGGTGCGAAAAGGGATGGGGCGTTTCTCGCGTTGGTTGTCCACAGTATTGCGGTTTTCGGCCTCCTTCTCAATCTAAATATAAGACAGGTGTCGTGTCCTGATCATTGAAGTTGTTAGGTAATTATGATTAGAGCAATAGGTGTGTAAAAAGAGTGAGGAAGGATGGTATCAAAATACCGCAGGAATACGGTCAAGTGGAGTTCGCACGTCGATGTTAGGACTGTGGGGGAGTTCGCAAACTCTCTAATGGCAGTGTAGCTCTGCTTGAATTGTTGTCGGTAGCCTCCAAGAGAAGAAGAAGGTTTCGGGGTTTCCCGGAGGCTGCGGAAAGCCAGCCACGGGAGGATGACGTACGTAGGAAATAATGCGGGGTTGCTACAACCTTCCGGCACCCGCGTGTTAAGACTGCTCAGGCCGTTCCGTCTTCAACCACCCAGCATCCCAGACCCCCCTCACTCGCATAGCTAGTTCAAATGAGCAACCAACGCCAGACGAACGCGAACACTCCCGGCGCACCCCCTTTCGAAATCCCTAATCCACCCAATGAGTTCGGCCAAGATGGTGGCGGCTTCTATCGTGCCTACGATACTCTTGCCGAAGAGCTAGATGTCGATATGACAGAAAGTCTGAAGGAGCAATTGGAAGGAATGCTTGTATTTGTAAGTACTGACTATTAAGGCATATTACATCGTCTTCATTCGCTTCTCCATTTGTTGGACAGGCTGGTCTCTTTGCCGGCGTCAATTCCGCGTTCCTCGCTCTTACTCTCCCTCTCCTGTCGGGAGATCCTTCAGATGACACCAACGCTCTACTTTCTCAAATTCTAATGCAACTAGCAACAGGAATGAATGATACTGCTTCAGGCAGTTCTGCACTTCCTTCAACGACATTCTCTCCATCTTCTAATATCTTTACTATCAACTCGCTCTTTGGCTTGAGCTTAGCACTTGCAATTATCGCTTCCTTTCTTGCGGTTTTAGGTCGACAATGGCTCGTGTACTACCGCAAACGTAGCGGAAGTGGACCAGATCGACAGCGTTGGGAACAGCTCGAACGGTTTCTTGGCGCGAAACGATGGCGACTGGAGCTCATTCTCGATGACATGCTTCCTTTTATCCTCCAAATCGCTCTCATCATCTTCTGTGTCTCCCTCATTATGTACCTCCATCATTTAAACCCCGCCCTCTCTATCGTCGTCGGAATGCCCATGTATTTGGGTCTCCTAATTTTCATTGGGAGCGCAATGTGCACGTTGTGGGACCGATTCTGCCCCTTCCACAGCCCCCTTTCGCACCTCTTATGCTGGGGTGTCAAGGGCGCACCTTACGCCTTACGAGGCGGGAATGGTGCCGTGGTATCCGGTTTCAAATCACTTGCCACGCAAATTTCGGAAAAGACAACGCGATGGATCCAACAGCCTTCCACCTCCAACAGCGTCCATACCGATTACGAGTCCCAGGCTGTTGATCAAGCTACACAAAATACGAGACGATTGCGATTGGGGCGATTCGCTCATGGCATCACTACCAACCGCTGGTTCCGGACGTTGACTAAAGGCCGAACAGAGGAGAGCCAAGAGTCTCTCCAGGTCATCGCTCTTCAGAGGGCCATTTGCACGTCGGATGACCCAGGAACGCTTCTGTACGCCTCTTCAAACATCCTGGGAATTGGCACTGCGGATCAAATGGAGCAATTGTGGAGTGACGGGATCTTTCTGGAGCGCTTCTTCAACCAATTCCTAAATCTCTACAACCAAGCGTTGCTGATCGGAGGGAGTGATCAACCCACAATTGCGGCGTCTGCACTCAGACTCTACTGCGCTGCCGCAGCTCATAGTGTGCTTGTGCTCAATGTCGGCTGGGAAGGGTTGACCGACTTCGTAAATGCAATACACATGGTCCAGGAGATACCCATCTGGATTCCCGATAAAGAGTTACCGGGTGCCTCTATCTGCTTAATCAGAACCACTCTCGCATTTACAATATTCCAGTTTTATACGGACAACCCGTCATTTGAAACCGTCAAGAAATTTTACGCACATCTTGACATCTACTCTAATTGCCTAGAACGCGGGGATTGGAGGCTATTGTGTGTAATTTCGTGGGTAGTAACCAACCTCACCTCAACCGAAAAGGCTGTCAGTCCCTCAATGAATTCTTTGAGAGGAGCATACAGAGGGTCCGTGAGTTTTTAGGGCTAAGGAGACGTTTCACGGGGCTAACCACCAGGTATACTAATAACAGCGATTTTGACGAGGCAGTTCGGACATTACCCGAAGCGTTTGGAGTCTTGGCTGGGCGGGAATTCAGGGAGCTCCTCGATAATGATTCCATATTGAGAAATATGCTGCTCTTTCTTGGCCAGGTCATTGTTGACAAGACTCAGTCAACCGTGAGCATGAAGCAGAAATTTAACCTATCGGCATGCTGGGAGAGGATCATGCCGAACACTGTACTCCCGGAAGCCACACGGCAGATAGTAAGAAAGCTCAGGATGAATCTGGCACAGGTCTGGCAACGAGAGTGCCGGAAGGAGAAGTAAGTCCTGCGCTTGTGGCTCACTATCTTGTTACTTACAGAACAATACACGCCCCTTAGTGTTCCAGACGACTTCGTCGACATGATTGAGGATTATTTGACAATAATTCGAACCAATTACAAGGTCAACCCAGTATACCACGAATATATAGAGGTCCTGCAACTGTTTGGCCCTGCAATACGTGAACTATTATCCCACAAACCGGAGGCCTTGGGGGACATGCGGCTTGCGCGCCGAAAGCGCAATTCGCTCCGCAACACTTTCAACGAGATGGTATTGGACGCGGCTGATATCTCTCTTAAAATACGGGTATGGTTAATCCTTCTTCTACATCTCCTCGATGACCTAATTATTGAATCATCTTTCTAGAAAAATACCCGGCGCGTTCGGGACCCAGAGGGACGTTGGTGCCACGCGCAAGAGGACAGACTCTTAGTAAGAACCCATTATTCTCTTACGTGAGTTGCTGTTTAGTACAGTAAGCAGTTGCGTCAAGTGTCATTCATATGGTATGCTGTAGATCCGATCCCGCTACTTCTAGATGGCCCAATTATCAAAGACGGTCAGATATTCTCGCTCCGTACCCGGATACAACAGAATAAGCTTTGGCGCAAGCCTGATTCGGAGTGGTACAAGCCCAGAAATCGTTCTGACCGTAGCGTACGGATGGCTAGCGTTCGCTTGAAGATCAGACTGGCTGTTTGTATGTCTACGAGTGTGCATTATCCAAAATGGGAACGAGGTTTTCGATCGTTGTACTTGAAAACATGACGCTGTTGCTGTCTGGTTTTTCGTTGTCGGCCTCGATTCCCGCGTAGTTTCCGTTTTTTGTGAAGTTTGTTGTTTTAAAGTGATGCCTTGCGTGTTCAATATATCGTTTGATTGGCGAGTGTATCTTATATATGATTATGAATCTGACAGCGTCGGCTTGCGTAAAAACTCGCTTCTAGGCTACATATAAGGACAAGCCGTTTGTTGCGAAGAAGTACTATCGGCTCGATACCACTGTCAGAACACGCCAAGTGATTTCAATCAGAGCTAATCATGAGGCCATTCGAGACGAAATTGTCCGCTATGGCAAAGCCACGCTCTGGTTGAATGCGTTCCGAGACAGCGCAAGAGACGCTCGGATCGATATAGACACTCGTGAGTGATGTGGAGCTAAACGACTACGGTTTAGAGCTGATTATACACACATTTGTGAGAGGGATTGAAATAACGGATGCATTCATCGCCGAGGAAGAGGATGGCACGGCATGGCTTTTTGAGCCCCGTCGGACCATTGCGGATCCAATCAAGTTTAGTGAGACCATGCGCCATGACATGCAAGCTCATCGCCAAGTAGGTTAATTTTAACTGCGACCTTAAACCAGCGTGAACTAATACCGTCACCGCGGTAGACGGACAAAACAGTCCAAGCCTTCGTCCACTTTGCCTTTGCTCAATGCTCAGGCAATCTTGTTTTCGCTGATGCCAAGGTATAACTTTGATTGCTTCAGCTGAAATTCAATAGCTAATCTCAGCCCCTATAGGAAGCATTGGCCAGCTTTCTACTGGACATGACGGTTCTGTTTGACCTCATGACACATACCACTGAAGAGTGAGTGGAATGCATTGCAGTCTACCTTGGCGAGTCACTGACCATTCTACTATTTGAGAGAGACTCTGGACCGGGCGATCATGGGACCTTTGGCATCCAGGCTTGGGAGGAACAACACAGCTGTAATGAGATTTGCAGGGCATTTGAAGCTGCCGGCTTGTTTGAGATTCAAGAGACCAGTGACGACGATGGGGGACCTCCCCATAGACGCCCTCGGCTCGAAACATTTACCAGCTCAGAAGACGATGAGATTGTTCTGCTGGAGAGTCCTCAACGCCGTCGAAAGCCACGTGATAATCCAGCAATGCGCCAACCCACCCCTCCAAACTCCGACGATGAGAAAGACCTTCCCGAGCTTTCAAAACCAGCTCGGATGCCCGCAGTCGAGTCTTCGACTCAAAGACTCTCGGATAATGACGGTGTTCCCCTCTCGACCGCCGGTTCGGAGGCCGACTGAGCTCCCTGATTTGGATTTATCGTAGAAGCCATTCTGTGCTTTTCCATTTTTTATCGTGTTTCATCTCTCGCCTTTCATGCCTTCATTCTCTCTCTTAAGATACTATCCATCTCTATGTCCCTACCCCGCCGGGCCCGCCCAATCACTAATCCGAACTGTTCATAAGCACCCACATCCCCAAATAATTTCGGACCTTTGACACATATCCTTCTAGAGTAGATCTCCAATTTATGTAGATATTAATAGGAATCTCCCGAAATGTTAAGATTCGGTGGATTTCGGAAGTTCGGGTTTCCTGCCGTCCCGCCGATCCACTACACGTTAACGGCCTTCAACCACAAACGAGACCTAATTTTAAGCATAATAACTCTATTAGACTCGTTAGATATACAATCAACGAGTGGATTAGAGAAACTGGGTGACTTGCGGCGGGACGGGAGATTATGACGGGAGGGCACCCATCCGTACTCTCCCGACCCCCTTCATGCATCAGTAGTGATAGCTCATACGTGTTTTGAGATAATTATGCGGCCATTTAAGTGTGTTGAGTTGTAAAACATGGGTGGGGGCCGTCGAGTGGATGGCGCGGACGCAAAGTCGAAACAGGGTCTTCCACGGCCTTCCCGCCTACCGCACTTGGACTACTAACTTGGCGCCTAAAGTGACAGGTGCTTTTTTTTATCTGACGAAATATTTTGCCAGACGTGCCGCCTCTTCCAAGTGGGAACCAGCCTCTCAAAGATGGCATCTGAGGGTTTTTCAATCGAGTATTTAACCTAACGTAGAGTGTAGAGCACATATTCGTGTCTTATATTACTGCATTACGTAGGATACGGTTCATCGGAGGTGCTTCTCGACGGGGTTTGACCACAAGTGATAAGGTCGTGGTCAGGGGAGGGGCGCGTAGAAAACGAGCTCTTCCACGGCCTTCCCGCCTACCGCACCCTATTGGGGGCGACGGGCTTGACGGTGAATTCAATGAGGTCGACTCTTCTGTTCATCGTACCTCGCTAGGAAACCACTCGAGGGTTGAGTTATTCAGCAAGTCCCCAGGTAGAATCAGCCTCATCGGGCGAGGCCTCTAGAGTAAAAGTAACTGTTATCCGTAAAACTAACGCTCAGAAATACGATTCGTTTTTCCGTGAAGGAGACTATCATACTTGCAACATAGGAAGTAGAAAGGGTAAAGTGGGGCTCATGGACTTCAAATAACTGAATATGTCTTTTACGAGACACTGGTGAACTTTCCCAATGAACGCTTTAGGTTAGATGTTAAATTTGGCCGGTTCCTCGATGCCTTTAACCATTCTGAGAATATCTGTTAGGTGGGTGTTCTCTGAAACCTCCTCAAGAATAGTGTTGAATGTTCATTTATTTGGTATTTGTTTCTTGTCAAAGGTCAAACATGAAAAGAGCTCATCTAGCGAGTGGTGGGGTGCGAGTCTTTTGTTCCACTGGTTGCCATCTATCGGTGGTCCTCTTGAGGCAGAGCGGCGATCAATTTCGAAGCAGACTTCTCTTCTTGAGTGTCACCAAGTTCAGCGTAGATGGCTCTTGCTTCTGCGTATGAATTTGCCGCCTCAACATTGTGATATTGCTTTCGATGCAGACTGCCAAGATCGCAAAGTGTATTTGCTCGGCTGCGGTGGTCGCCAATACGAGCGAGTATTTCTTCCGCTTGTTTGTAGGATTCTATGGCTTGGGCGTAATTCGGTTGGGCGCGATAGACCTCTCCGAGTCCTCGTAATATGGCTGCTTGGTAGTGGTCACCGCCAATTGGAGCGAAGATTTCCAGCGCTTGCGTATACCAGTTTATAGCTTCGTTGTAATCGAATTGAGCACGTGAGGCATCCCCCAGCTCTTGTAGCGCAATTGCTCGGCTGCCGTACTTGCCGATGTGAATTGCGATCTCTTGCGCTGGCCCACGGGACCCTTGAACCTTGGTGTCGTTAAGTTTCCCTAGCTCCCGCCGTGTGAGTGCTCGGCCTTGCTCATCTTCGATGTCAGCAAAGATCTCTTCCGCTTGTTTGTAAGCCTCTAGGGCCTTGGCGGAATTAGATTGTGCCTGGTAGACCTTTCCAAGTCCGTACAGCGCGAGTGCTCGGCCTAGGTCATTGCCGATGCGAGCGAAGATCTTTCGCGCTTGTTCGTACATCTCTATTGCCTTGGGGAAATCTAACTGTTCATGGTAGACCTCCCCAAGTCCTTGCAGCGTGCGCGCTCGGCCCCGTTCATCTCCAATCGGCTCGAAGACCTTTTCCGCTTGTTGATAAAACTCTATGGCCTCGGAGAAACTTGACTGGGCACGGTTGACCTTTCCAAGTCCATGCAGCGTGAGTGCTCGGTCTCGCTCATTGCCAATGCGAACGAAAACCCCTTCCGCTTTCTTGTAAGACTCGGTAGCCTGACCATATTTTGACTGGGCGCAAAAAAGATCTCCCAGACCTCTCCTTACGGTCGCTTGGCCGTGGTCATCACTGATTTCAGTGAAGATCTCTTGCGCTCGGGTGTAGGATGCCATGGCAAGGGTGAAACGTGACCGTTCGCAGAAGACATCCCCAAGCGCTCGCAGTGCAACTGCTCGGCCGTGGTCATCGCCAATGCGAGTGAGAATATCAATCGCTGTCTCGTAAGATTTTACGGCTTTGTCGTATTGCGATCGGGCAAAGTATACATTTCCCAGCCCTCTCAAAGTGATCGCTCGGCCATGGTCATTGCACATCTTAGCAAAGACCAATCGCGCCTCTACATAAGAATTTTCGGCCTCGGCATATTGGCACACGGTGGAGTAAACATCTCCCAGCCCTCGCAGCGTGATTGCTTTGCCGTGTTCATCGCCAATATCAGCGAAGATCTTTTTGGCTTCTGTGTAAGCGGCAATGGCCTCGGCGTGTTTGGAACGAGCGTGGTGGACCTCGCCAAGCCCCCGGAGTGTGATTGCTCGGCCGTGGTGGTTGTTGAAGCCAGTAAATATTATCTGGGCCTTTGTGTAAGAGGTTTCGGCCTCGCCGTATTGGGATCGAGCGCGGTAGAGGTGTCCCAACGCTTGGAGCGTGATTGCTTGGCCTTGGCCATCGCCAATACGATCGAAGATATCTTGCGCTCGCTTGTAGAAATCTGTAGCCTCCTTGTACTTGGATCGCGAGCGGTAGATCTCTCCTAACCCCCGCAGGGTGACTGCTTGGCCATGGTGGTCGCCGATCCGATCAAAGATCGTCTGGGCTTGGACATATGCGGTTTCGGCCTCTCTATACTTGGATTGCGCCCGGTAGACCTCTCCCAAGCCTCGCGTTGTAATTGCTAGGCCCATTTCGTCATGTACGTACGAAAAGATTGCTTGGGCTCGTATGTAAGACTTTTCGGCCTCGATGTATTGGGAACGAGCCCGATAGACGTGTCCCAGTCCCTGCAACGTGTTTGCTTGACCATGCTCATCGCCAATGCGAGTGAATATACTTTTTGCCTTTTCGTAAGAGTGCTCGGCATCAGGGTATTTGGCTTGAGCATAGTAGACATGTCCAAGTCTCTGAAAGGCCTCTGCCCTAAAGCCCTGGTCATCTTCTTCGTCGGCCATGCTGAGCCCTTCCTTGAAACAGGAGGCAGCACGCTCGTAGCTTCCCTTCAGGTAATGAATCCAGCCCGTTTGTAACGAAAGGCCGCTGGAGGATGACGGCGCTCCCTCTACTGGGACGATTGAGGGCTGGAACGGACACGTGTTGGACACTTTTTCTTACGAATGTTAAGTAGAAACGCACCATCCATTGTACCGTATTACAACATTGGGCGATATTCGGCCTACCCTCAGGGTTAAACGCCCAGCAATCCATCATTAGGTCGAAGAGCCCAATGATAGGTAACAGGTCTTTGTGTTTGCCAATAGAATCTTTTACTTCTATCATACTTGGTGTAATATCGTTGCTTGAAATGCGTTCACCGAAAGGAACTTGATTGGTCATGACCTAGCGAAGGAGCCATTGACGGGACCTCGTCGAGTTAGTAGTCGAGTCTCGACGTCTTACGGTACCTTACCTCCCAGCAGACCCATCCGGCCGTCCAGATGTCACTGGACAGGTCAGGAGAACTCCCTTTCAGGATTTCAGGAGAAGACCACCGAAGCAAAGAAGCCGGCCCAGTCAAGGTTATTTGAGTGTCGGTAGCAGCAATCTGTATCGGAGACTGAGCCTCCTCCTCAGCCGGAGTTTGCTTTGCTTGTCGAGCACGTGCTGTGGGTACAACTCTGGTTGCAGGTTTGGGGTCGGGTAGAGATCGAGCTGAGCCAAAATTTGAGATGATTGCGCGATACGATGAACTGACGAGAATGTTTTCCTATGGTAGTTTTGAAGTAAGGCACGTTGTTTAAGAATCAACGTGAGAGAATTACTCGCCAAGTTAAGGTCCCCATGATAAATTGGTGGCTGGCGTGTATGAAGGTACTTAATCCCTGCGAACGCGTCTTGGATCTGAAATGTCGATTGGGTCGGAATCACCTGAACGTATCGCGCACATTTGTCACGTACAAAAGAAAGGCGTTCCGGAATTTCCCAGTCTCCTTGATTAAGGAATTCGCGAAGATTTCCATTTGATTCCCATGCCACGACTATCCATGCTGCTCCGGTCTCGAATTCTTCGACGAACCCAATGAATTTAACAATGTTCTCGTGGGACAAACCGGCCATAATATCGACTTCACGAATGAATCCCTATATAGGGTAGGTTGGACCCATAAGTGCCACGCAGTGAATTCGAGATGTCATTCTTACATTAGAGAACTCTTCTTTGTCTGTACCCGGAACGCGCCGACGCTTCGTCACTACCACTTGTTGCTCCTCACTCCCTTTCCACCGTTTCCAAGTCGCCCTCATGAACTCATGTCTATCACCAGATACAGGAGGCTCAACTGATGTGAGGCAGATTGAGCTTCGAGGAAGACGGAATCTGAAATAATCGAGCCTCTTTCGAATTCGTAGGAGACTTGGTTAGGCTGAGCGCATTTTAAACGAGAAATTGAGCGTCACACCCCAGAGAGCCTCCCAGACGCTGTCTTATCATTAAAAGCACTTGGACTAGATTGAAATACATCTTGATTCTTTTCTTTTGCTTCTGTTTCGTTCATTACAGTGGTAGTGGATCGCGGGGTTCGGAACCCGATTCGGAAGCCATTGTTGGGGTTTGAAGACTTTGAGGCGATTTCACGCATAGGATAGAGTTCTTTTGGACGGAAGCTCGGAGAAGGAGAATGAGGGTGTTTGGAAATCGAGAAAGAAAAGCCGAGAGCCCGTTTTAATATGGCGGGATGAGGGAATTGCACTGGACGGACGTCCTCGCTGCTGGTGTCTGGAAAGGTCGAGGTTTCGGTCTCCTGCATGCCTGAGAAGTGGCTTACCTCATGGAAACAATGAGGCCGATGAAACTCCCTAGCTTCGATGAAGAATAAGTCCCTTCGCTACCGGAAGCGACTAGACTTTGCATCGGATAAAACTCAGACAACTGTGACATTATGCGGTCTGGAAATCTGACCGCAACCAGGCATCTTCACGCGTCCAAGCACATGCTAGAAACGGCCCGCCTGTGCCAATGCATCCGGAGGACGTTGTGCCCCTCGATGAATCGTATAGCTGCCGAAATATTTTTGACACCATGGTTCTTCCCGTCATTGAACCCCTTTCGTTTTTTTTTGGGGGGGGGGGGGGGGGGGGGGGGGGGGGGGGGGGTTGGGGGGGGGGGGGGGGGGGGGGGGGGGGGGGGCGGGGGGAGGGAGGGGGGGGGCGGGGGGGGGGCGCGTTAAAGTATATGGAACACAGGAACGCAGCGGGAGGGGACAGGCCCACGCCGGAGG
>WSUI01000592.1:0-21847 GCA_019633595.1 Tulasnella sp. UAMH 9824
ACCCTGTATTGGAATGTGGCATCATGCATACTTACCCATTGGAGCTTCAGAAGCTTATCTATATTGCTCTGTGATACTCCACTTTGAACTAGCCATTCTGCTAGCTCCCACTCCTTCTGACTTGAGAATGGTGCCTAGGGCAGCTTACCATTTCGAAGTTGCCCTTCATACTCAGCCACCCTCTTAGATTGTCCTGTACCAACCACCTCACCAGCAAGTGGCAGGTATTCCATTGTAAACTTGTCTCTGTCAATGCCAATTGTATCCACATCTTCAACTTCCTCCACTGTTACAGGTGGTCTCACATCGGGTGAAGAATGTATTGATCTATCCATTTCTTCTACTAGTAGTCCTGGAGATGGTGATCGCAAATTGTCTGGTGCTCCAGCAGTGTGCACAGCCTGCGGGTTTACCGATGTGAACAGAGAGACCAGTTGTATAGCTGCTGATTGTGCACTAAGTAGAGCATCTCTGCAATCTTCATTAATGCGGTAATGAATAGCTAGGTGTCTCCGACTCCGGAGAATTGCACCACAATTTCCAAGACAAGGAAATGTTGGTCCCATAGCCCAAGTCTTAATTAAGACAGCTCAAGTTGCCACCGTAAAGCACCAGAACTTGCCAATGTAGATAGCCTCTTGAATATATATGACAGACCCAATTGATCCCTGATTGTGGATTCCTCGAGCAGAGTGGCCACTTTAAATGATTGGAAACAATTCCTGTAGATAGCACATTGTCCTCTGTGGAGTGGTCTCAAGAGATTCTAGATGTGAGTGAAGCCCAATAGCACTTGTGCTGGAGGTGCAATCCCTATGAGCGGTTGTAGTAGGAGAGAGCAAACACGATGCGCGTCCCGGTCAATCTGGGACACACAAACTCAAAGAAGCACTTAAGTCGGATCACCAAACCTAACTCAACCTCGGCACCAATCCACATGTGCCCCCCAGTACAAACATCTCCTCGCATCAGTTTCTTATTTAGTTATCTAAACATCGAGACTATCATCCTCTGGTCTTTCCACTGCATCCTTCAGTCCTTGTCAGTACTTCATCCCAAGCAACTCCCTCAGCATCTGCAACGGATTTGATAGGGTCAAGGTGGTCCTTGAGGTTGGAGTCGAAGTGTGCGACATTGGGAACAGGCAGTTGTGGTGTTCGGAGGGTCACGTGGTTAGATTCGATTAAAATAATGAGCTGAAGCTATAAAACCGATGTGAAAATACTTACATGACAGGGTAATAAGCTCCAAGAGGGTCGAGCAGTTGCTTGAGACTAAGCAGCAAGTGGACGAGGGGCATCCCAAAAGCGGTGGTGGAACGAGACTCGGCGGCGGCAGATTGCAATGTATGCAACATCGGGAATGGTGGTTGTGGCATTTATTTGGAGGGTCGGGCGGTTAAGTTCGATCAAAATAATTAGCTGAAGTTATAAAACGGACCTGCAAATACTTACCTGATGGCGTAATTAGGCTCCCAGTTGCCGCAGGTCAAGCGGCTGCTCGCACTCAAGACTGAGCAGCAAGTGGACGAGAGTATGCCGGAAGTGGTAGTGGAACGAGAGTCGACGGCAGTGGAATTTGAAGCGTGCAAGGGTGGTTGTGATGTTTGTTCGGAAGGTTGGGCAGTCAAGTTCCATTCAGTAATTCGTTGAGATTATAAAACAGGCCTGAAAGTGATTACCTGACGGGTTAATTAGGCTCCAAGTCAGCGGAAGTCGGGTAACTGCTCGTGCTTGAGACGGTCTCAAGTGCGAGTCACCCTTGAGAGTGAGCGGCGAGTGGACGAGGGGCATGCCGCAAGCGGTAGTGGAACAAGAGTCGATGGCGGCGGAGTGCGATGTGTGCAACGTCAGGAACGAGCGGTCATGGCGTTGTGGCGTTCGTTCAAAGGGTCGGGCAGTTAATTCAATTAAAGTTATTAGCTTAAATTATAAAACAGACTTGAAAATACTTACCTGACGAGATAATTAGGCTCCAAGTCAGCGGAAGTTGAGCGACTGCTCACGCTTGAGACCGTCTTGAGCACGAGTCACCCTTGAGAGTGAGTGGCGAGTGGACAAAGGGTATGCCAAAAGCGATAGTGGAGCGAGAGTCGATGGCGATGTAGTGCGATGCATGCAACATCAGGAACAAGCGGTTGTGGCGTTGTGGCGTTGTTCGGAGGGGCGACCGGTTACGTTCGATAAGATAATTAGTGGAGATTACAAAGCAGACCCGAAAATACTTACGTGACAGGTAATCGCATTCGAGACTGAGCAGAAAGTGGGCGAGGGGCATGCCGAAAGCGATTGTGGAACGAAAGTCGACGGTGGTGGAGTACGATGCGTGCAACTCAGGAACAAGCAGTCATGGGGTTGTGGCGTTCGTTTGGAGGTCGGGCGGTTAAGTCGATTAAAATAATTATTAAGTCATAAAACAGACTTGAAAATGCTTACCTGATGGAATCATACGGCTCTCAGTCGGTGGAGGTCGCGCGGCTGATCGCACTCAAGACTGAACGGGAAGTGGACGAGGGCATGCTGAGAGCAGTAGTGAAACGAGAGTCGACGGCGGCGGAGTGTGATGCGTGCAACATTGGGAACGAGCGGCCGTGGCATTCATTTAGAGGGTCAGGCGGTTAAGTTCATTAAGATAATTAGTTGAGATGATAAAACAGAACTGAAAATACTTACCTGACGTGTGTAATTAGGCTTTGAGTCACCGGAGATTGAGCGGCCGCTCGCGCTGGAGACTGAGCGGCGAGTCACCCTTGAGACTGAGTGGTCAATGGACGAGGGCATGCTGAAAGCGGTGGTGGAACGAGAGTCAACAGTGGGGGACTGCATGTCCGGTCAGAGTGGTACTTACATGACCCGGTAATGAGGCTCGCTGAGGGGGAGTTGGAAGGATTGCGCCAACCTTGGCCTCCGCCGAAGGGGAACGGGCGGTCAGGGTGTTCATTCAGGGGGCTTGTGGCTGAGTTTGGTTAAGATGATTAGCCAGGGTTATGAAAAAAGACCCGAAAATACGTACATGATGGGGTAGTGAGGCTCGTCGAGGGGAAGTGGAGCATTGCGCCAAGTTTGGCGGCGCTTTATCAGCGCTTGGACGATGGTGCGCTCCGCAAAGCAAGTCAGGCTTGGAGTGGATGCTTGGTTGTTAGACGAGTGCTAAGCTGGTCGACGGCATTGCAATGCCTAGCAGTGAAAGAAGAGATGAGTCAAAGAGGCGAGGCGAGGAGACAAAGGGTTCAGTGTGTGCACGGTGAGGGTCCGAGATTTGGGTTTGGACTTAGCGTTTGTTCCAACTTTGTCCTGCCACGTCTTCTCTCCATCCGTGCCAACCCGGCTTGCCGCTTCACTCCACAACAGCCAATCGCCACCACGCAAAAAGAAATTAAAGCAGCGGGAGATTAGATATGGCAGGGGGAAAGCAGAAAAGGAAGCCTACCGAACTCCCACCGTCTGAACCTGATGGCGACGCTCAAGGCACGTTTTCTGCTTGGGAGCATGCAGCGCGACTAATCATATTGCCCTTGGCTTCCTTGTTTCATGGAAATTACAGGGAACGAAGGCAACTCTGGTAAGTTTTCTCATTGTCCACCAATTTCACCGACTACGCGGGCCTTTGGCTGATTTGCCACGTATCGGCAACCGATCCAGAACCACGCTCTTCCCGTGTTCGGAAACCTTCGGCGATCGCAATTCGGGCAGGTAAGTGACAAGTGACTATGGCCGAAGTTACATGCTCACGTATTGTTGACTTATTAGCCCTATACGAACAGCACCGCCCATACCGACGAGGCTCTACAAAGTCGCCCCAAAAACGCAAGAGCCCCGTGAAGCAGAAGGCCCAGAAGAAGCAGAAAGCGCTCATTGAACGGACCAATACTGTATGGACAACCCTCACCCTTTCCCTCGTGGAAATAGAAATAATGACATTCAATTGTAGTTCACTTTTAATGACCAACCGCCGCCGCCACCAGCAAAGAAGGTCAAAGTAGCCGCCGGCGTTGGGGTTCCCGTAAATCGACAAGTCAATCCCCAACCCGCACGCACGACCACCAAATCGAGCGCGGCTGACTCCCAGGCAATCCCAACTGCACAGCCAAGGCATGCCGAACACAGGGCCAACCCTCCTGCGGCTGCGGGGCCGACAACAAAATATCGCAGGATGCCTGGATGGGCAACGCCCATCCCTGGATCCTTGGAGGACTTTGCGGCGTTACCCCGACCTAGGGAAATTATTTGTGCACCCCCGCTCGTCCTCCCGCCCCACTGCGACCATCCAAACCAGCCTTCGGCACCTCCGGCACAGCCCAGCAACGGCACGTCTCCCACCCTGCCCGTATCCCGCAAAACAAACCTCAACCCCAGCAACCGCGAACGCCGCAAACCAGCAACCCCGGTTACTACAGCCAAGCAGGGCCTCGCAAGGACCCTGCGGATCGCATTCGGGACCAGTCGGCGGATGCTCTAGAAGTTGACTTTGGTGAGGAAGTGTGGTGAGAGATCACCGCAGTGTCGGGTTTCAAGACGGTTACGATGAGATGGAGATGGACGAAATCGAGGCAGACCCAGAAGCCGGGCGAGAGGAAGAGGAGGGAGATGAGGTGGAGATCCCGGAAGATGACTTTTATGGGGAGGATGACGAGGGTGAGGGCAACGAGATCGGTGATGGTAGCCCGGAGGACGGAGGGAATGGGAGTGATGATGAAGCAGAAGCGGACCAAGGAGGAGGCCGCTGCAAGAGGCACCGCAAGACAGGCGAGTCCGAGCGAGATGCCATTGTCAGGAAGGCATCTTCTTTCGGTCCAATGGTTGGAGCGGCGATTCAAATGGCATGCCGGTATGTACGTTCAGTGGCAATTACAAAGAACCCGCTAGCTTCCGTCGAGGAGGAGGAAAAGATTGTCCACGATGCATGGCCGATTGTCACCCAACTCAAGCCGTTCCGAGGGCAGAGCCTACCGTGGAATGAGATTTATTATCCAACAGTATGTTTTCGAGAGATTTACCGTTTCCGTGTCTGCTGATGGGCGATTCTTAGATTAAGCAGTATTTCAGTAATGTTCGAGGGAGGGTTGTCGGCCATTGCCGAACCCTCCTCGGTCGTTATTTTCCCTTCCGGCGCGAGGCAGGATCGAAGCGTGCAAATACGAAGCTATACAAGGACCTCATCGAAGATGATGCATATACTTGCGAGGTTTGTTCAACAATATAGCATGCATTTCCTTCTGACCTGTCTTATGTAGGATCCGAAGAATCTCGACGGCCGCTGGTCTCACCCGCTCCTTTTGGAGGTCATCTATGCATCCTTCTTCCCGACCCGATCCAGTGACGGCTTCCGCTTTGGCTCTAAATTCTTCAACCCAATCACCCTAGAGCTTGTTGCTATTGTATTTACCGCAGTAGGTGCTCATGTCTGACTTAATCTAACCACGCTAACTTTTGTTTCTCAGATTAGATGTTCTTTAGATGAATGGGCAAAAGGGGTTTACATGAAGCTCCAATTCAAGACTTCAGTTTACACTCCGGTCTACGAACGGCATCTCGAGAATCTCAAGGCGCTTAAGAGGCACGATCGCAAGGCCATTACGGAGTTCTGTGGTGAAATCTGGGAATATGCCAGGTAACGCTCAGAGTTTATGTTATAATATAGTACTAACTTTGCGATAGTGGAGCTCAAGGTGGCGCGTCAATGGAACCAGGCCCCATCCTCTGCAGCGAGCAACATGCCAAGGCTGCTCAAGACTTGAGAGAGCACGCTAGGCGGAAAAGGGAAGCCCGACAAGCCAATCAACAGAACAACTCTTCGGAAATTGACGATTAGATATTTACAATTATGTATCATATTTTATTCCGCTATTCAAATTGTATATATTCTTATGATGTGGGATTAGGGCTGATGTAATATGGTTTCCTACCGGGGATGACAAGATATACCGGCAATGACAAGATATACCAGTGAATGACCAGATACACCAGCAATGACAAAATATACCAGTTATGAGGCGCTATCCCTCGATACATGAGTATGTAAATATGGTAAGCTATAAACATATATATGTCTCTGAGAAGGTATAGCACTATAAGGATATATCACTATGGCACTATGAGCTACTATGGGAAATTATGTGGCACTACTGTAGTTGATATAAATTGCCACTTAGGTATGAGAGGCAATGCGACTATAATAAGTATATAGCCTATATATTCGATTATAGCTTGGTATAGCTCTACATAGCACAGACCCTTTTTCCTGATGTTCGAATGCGTATTCTAACACTAGGAGCCTCAGTAATGGGCTGACTGATGGCAGTGTGGCCCACAAGGTGCAGGCTGCTGGTCAATGCCAACAGTTTGCTGCCTGGGTGGCAGATGCCCTGTCTTGAGGTTTGGTGTACTTGAGAATAATGATCAGAAGTTCATATATCTTCAATTCTCACTGGACTGACAAGAACGGGTTGGGGATTTCGGGTTGAGAGTTCATTCTTGATGTGTTGCTGGAGGAAGTTGAGAGTAAGGAGGAGGGATAGGGAGTGTCAAGCACTCCGGAGCTGGTGTGGGTCTGATTAGAAAGTTGGCAGGGAATCAAAAATAAAAGAAATAAAAATCAATAAAAGAAAAAGAAATGAAGCCATTATGAAATTAGTAAAGGGTCTCCAGTAAATGCATAAAAAGTAAAGGCATGAGGCAGGCGGCCCATGATGCTGCACAAGCTGTATTGTTTCATCACAGGGCATCTCCAGACTTAAGATGCACAGAGTGGATACAGCATGCAAAATGAGTGTGGCTAGGTTCTCAAGATGTCATCTCTCCAATGTCAGGTAGGGTGGCAGCGTTCTTCGAATGGAAGTGTGCCATAGCAACGACCTTGCTCAGCCACTCAATGTCTCAGTCAGGGCTTGAATCTTGATGCAATTCATCCCTATCAGTAGAGTTCAAAGGCAGTCAAAACCTTTGATAATGCTCACATAGGGTTGCTAAGCAAACCACTTGCCCTACCTGTCAGGTAACAACAAATGTCCTTACCAAAAAGAGGAACACGGGCCAATTTGGACATCAAACCACTTACCACTTCCTTGGATGTCCCAAGCTTGGCCTCAGGTCATCCCTGCTTCTTGGTTGTGCTCTCAAGGCCCTTAAATATATACAGGATGTTGATGGAAACGAAGTGTATGGATGATACACCTTTATGTGCGAGAATGTAATCTTGCTGTGGTTAGAACCAGCTGGAGCCTTCATTTTGCGAAGCGCTGTGACCAGGCTGTACAGAGCAGACTGGAGATGACAGGGATTGGAGAGAGAAGCCAAACAAGAATTAGGGGGAGATGGGTATTGCCTTCTTTGATTTCAGCCTCCAATGCTGACAGAGGAAGACCTGTGCCCATATGGCAACACTGTCCTTTGCTTCATTGTACCCATGCCTCACCCTCAGTATTGCTTACTTGCCAAAAAGGAATGACCAGCAATGAAAGCTTTGCTGCGTGAAGCTCAACAGAGCTTCCAATCCAAAAGGTTAATGTACTTTAGGCCCCAACTTTGGGAAGTGAAAGATTTCCAAATCAGGAGGTGTTTCAATCTGAAGGTGAATTTGATTGAGGACATTGCTGTCTGATGCCACACCCTACCATTTCCAACCCCACCCACCAAGACTAAACCATTCCTGTGCAGGACCTCTGTCACCGCAAAGGATGTTGGGGAAACATGCACTGCATGGCAACCCCAAACCACCCATCAGCAGAACCCTCAGGTAGCGGTCAATCACCATCCTTTTCACTGTTGTGTGACAAAGGGTCTTGTCCATTGCTTTTGATCTAATGAATGCCTAAAGTGTAACCCCAAGCCCAAGGTGGTGTGAAAAAAAATTGGTACCAAAGTTGACTGCTGAGCCTTCAATAGTGAACTGCACACAACCACCATAAGCGCCCATGCTGAGAGGACTTCCGATAGACAACAGAACAGAAAGCCTACATATGGGTGCTATAGGTCCTGCTAGCCCAGATCCATGTCCGATGGCATAATAGATCTACACCTGTACATGTGTTTTGGCACTGGCACTGCTGCCGGAATTTTGTGAGATTGCCATCTGGGACTTGGTGCACTTGGTACTTGCTGTGGCACCTCAGTGATCAGGGCACCGTCTAATGGGTCCGCCAGCCTTTTTTGGAAATCCCAACCTCCTGAGACCTGGGTTTACACCACTTGCGCTGTGACTGCGGGAGTCCTCTCCTCACCCACCCATGGAAAGACTCAAACCTGTCAGATTTGATATCTGTCTTGGTCACTGACTTCTCATGCTCATTGCCAGCTCCTCCGCCAGGAAGACGAAGCATGGTGAACGGAGGCACAACATCCCATGCCAAAGCACCTTCAGTGGTTGATGCTACACAGCAGTCCTATTTTTGATATTGACTGCAGAATTTTCCTGCAGGTTATAACATGCTCCAACAGCGGCTGTCCATGGCAGAGGCCACCTTGCAGTGCATAAGCCAATACTCAATGAACTCCACATCATTTGCTTGTACAAGATCAATACTCTCAAGAAGGCTGACTCATATGTGCAAGCATCACCTCCATGAACCGTTCACCCCCCCCCAAGCCCAGCACATGGGCAGCCCTGACAGACATATTGGAGCTTTTCTTGGCACAAAGAGCTCTCTGTTCACCAACTTCACCATGAAAACAATGTCTTGGCCTCTGTGAAGGAAATGACACTGTCGAATTCCCTGCTACCTCGACGCTGCCTACAATGACACTCATGAGCACAACGCTCACTTCAAAGACCACAGTGTCATGGCCTTTGACTCTCCCGTGAAGTTCAAACCCCCTGCGGGCAAGCCAGGAGGATGGTTATGGTCAATCACAGCCCCAAGATCATCAGCAAGAATTATGACAAGGTGACTGTCCAAACTTCAAGACCATCAGCTTCAATGCCATCTTGGATATTACTGATCGGAGAAATGTTGAGGTTTCATCCTTTCCATGGTGGCCAGACTTCAGGAACTATTTTACTGATGTTACCAACTTTAGAGGTGGAGGAGGTGGTGGAGCTGTGAACAATGAGCAGTGTTTTCTCATGATGAATCCAACATGAATATTGACATCCCAGACAGCCCCTTCATCAAGCCTTCAGCCAAAAAGGCCTGCAAAAGCCCCAGCCTGCAACAAGATATCTTCTATGAAGTGAAGGATGTTTTTTCCAGTTTCCAGTAACTATCCTTTCCAGCTCTGGTGAGCTTTGTCCAAATTTTTGGCAGCGTTTAGGCCTCATCAAAGCGGCCTCTCAGTGGAGACTGACAAATCAAATACCTGAATACAAAATTGAAAAGGGTGCAGCAGGGAGCAGCATTGCCCCTGTTCAAGTCAGGTACACTAGGCTGTTGTCAACACTGACACAGGACCTCTGCAGCCCCTCCAACAGTTTGCCCTCTTTTGTCCACCCCTAAACTCCTACCTCGCCTGTGCACAGGCATCTCCCAATCAGAATCTGTACTCCTCATTGGTGAAGGCAAAACTACCACTGCCATCCAACAACATCTCACATAACTCCTTTCCCCATCAACTTACCACTCAAATCAAGCCGCATCCAGCAAACCCCTAAGTGGCTTCAATTCAATCAGTGCCTAGTCAGGTGGAACCAGACTCTACTCTCACAAGACAGGGCTGTGCAACCTCTCAAAGAGAGTCTGGTACCAAGTTGTATGAGACAAATAATACATCTGGGAGGGTCTTTTATTGCCATGCGATGCCGGGCACATCCGATAAATCAAAGGGGCGTTTCCATTTTTAAGCTAGCAGCTCTGAAAGTTTATTTTATTTGGCTGCTCTCGTATCACAAATTCACCAGGGGGTCACAGCCAGACCGTGGCCAGTTTTGTTTTGGTCTGCAAGGGGAGAGCGCCCTGCATACTCGTGCCCATCTCTGATGGCACTAGCAGGCGAAAGCCAGCCATGTGTTGACCACAGTCTGCAAATCCCCTTTGGCCATCCATTATTACAACCTGACACCCATGAATGGGTCCATGCTCTCATACATGACCGGCTTGGCTATTCAACTCCGCAAAGCTGGCAAGTTGATGGTGTTGTCACTCTCTTGAGCGGTCACAATCTCTTTGCAATAGTCCAAACTGGAGGAGGAAAATCTGTGTTATTACAAGCAACTATGGTCGCAGTACAAGTAAAGGTGGAGCTGGCAAAAGACTCACACTCCCAGTCTAAAATAAAACAGAGAAAGAGTATCCTTTGCGTTCCAACCAAAGTTCTGGCAAAGGAACAGGTCAGTGCTAGTCCACATCTGTTTGCATACTGCTTACAGAGCTTTCCAACAGGCTGAGGCTGCAAAACAGTGCGGTATCAGGGTAGTTGCGATTCATGAGGACTCATTGGCTGCTGCCAAGCGAGAAAAGCCGCCTTGGTGCCTCTTCTGAGAGGTAGTTGATGGGAAATGGGACTTAATTGTAGTCAGCCCGGAAATGATGCAGGAGCCAGGATTCACCAACTGCATGTTGGATAAACACATCATCTCAACGCTTGGATGGGTTTTTGTAGATGAGCCCCACCTCGCCATCAACTGGGCTTTCCAAAGAGCATACAACAAGATTGGGAAGCTTCGAAGTAGGATTGGGCATTCAGGAGTTGCTTGGGCAGCATACACGGCAACAATAGCTCCAGGCTCACTGTTATGGCAGCTGAAGGTGCTCCTTGGCTATACCAAAGGACATTACAAGTCAATTAGGATGCTGGTTGACCGTCCTGAGATCAATTACATACCTGAGTTCTTCGGGTATCCACACACAGGACTCAACATTCTGGACATTGGTTGGCTGATTCCCTCAAGGGCAAAGGATGGAACTGAGATTCCTCAGTGCGTTGTCTGCTGTGAGTCTATCAAGAACATTGTACAGGTGGTGAACTAACTTAACCGCCTTGTCAGTCTGACTATGCCCAAAAACCTTGCAAGCAGATTTGGCATTGTGTGTGACGACCTCGTCACATCTGCGGTCACGTGCCCCGCGTTTCCCCACCACGTGACTCTCTCCCCACACCCTCTCCGATCACTCGACGCCTCACCACTACCACACCTCCCTTACTCATCCCCTCATTGCACCCTTGCCTTTCTTACTCATGCGACGCGTAATCCCTTCCATCGTATTCCACCACATTCCTTACTATTCTAGGGTATCCTAGGTACAGCCACTCGTTAGTATTTAAGTAAGACGGAATGAGGAGGTTTGTTCCTCATTCCGCCTCCTGTCTACTTCTCTGCCATAGCAATACAACCCCTCTCAACAGTCGTGCTAGTGTGGCGTCCCTGCCTAGTGATCTCACTCTGATAACCATAGTCCAAGCCCTCTATCCATAGCCCCACAGTCAGATACACCTTGCTCGGTTTCTACGTCCATAGAACCTTGACATTGTGATGCTGTTCCACTCTCAACTCACCAAACAAATGCACATGGTGGCATTGGAGGGATTTTGAAGTGGAGAGGTTTGGATTCTAGTGTGGTCAGACTGCAGCATGGTCAGCCTGGATCTCGATGCATGGATGATTGTAGTATTCGATGTTCCTTAGACATTTTTGGAGCTGGTGCAATGGATTGGTCGGGTTGGAAGGTGAGGTCCCACAACAGCGTATATGTATGCACCAGACTCAATGCAAATCAAAGGAGAGGATGAGCTTTATGGGAAGGATGGCGGACAGGTCATGGCACCTACCACACTACAGATTTGCCGGGAGCAATGGGCAAAATTTGAAGACATCGTCCTTCAATTCTTCAACCCAACCTGGGCAATGTGCCCAGACCAGATCAATGCAATACATTGGGGCTATATTGGGCCAGCTGATACTTTCGTACCTCCAAGCCAATGCTGTAATCAACAGCAACAAAACAATAGCCACCTTCCTGAAATCGCCCTCAGAGTTTCTCAGATGAAGACCAAGTCAGTAAAGCAACTATTGCCAAGATCTCAAGGAGATTACCTACCATTGGATTCAGATCAGCAGTGAGATGCCTTTGGGACCTTTGTTCGCTGGCGCAAGGCTCAGTGGTTGGAGATTCGGAACCAAGACATACTGTTGACAGATGTCTTCTTTCTCCCTGATCAACTCATCTCTCAACCTTGCGAGAAGCTGCACCTGGTGCTGGACTATGAGTGCTTAAGAATTGTAATGGCAGAGTGAGCTGTTGTGGAGAGCGAGGGACATGCACTTTACCAAGTTGCCAAAAGTGAACTTGAGAAGTTTGAGGTGCTGAACTGAGACAAGCAGACTAGAGAAGCATCAAAGAAGGAGGGAAAGAGCGGGAAGGGAACAGCAAAAGGAAAGAGGAAAGGAGATGTGTCAAAAGCCTTGCCGGAGCCCAAAAGTCTCAACCAGTCCCCTGCTGTCATTCCTCAGCAAGTGCTACAGGACATCACAAACAACTCGAATACTGAAAATCAAAGTGGGAGAAGCCACAAGGCATCTTCTCAAAAACCAAGCACAAGGAGGCAACGTACCAAAAGCAAAAGCAACAGGTCTGCAGATGAGAACATCCCTATCGAGGCAAGAGAACCTCATTTCTCAAGTTGTGGGAGACTGGTGAAACCACGAGTTCTGAGAGTATTAATTTCTAATTCTAGTTTGTACCTAAATGTAAGTTGATAGTTTGTATCACTACACATACCACCTGTCTCTACCCTTCTGTTGCTCAATCGAGGAATGTCTCCAACTGGCCTCCTTCAAGCTTCTGGAGGCCACAGCTAAATGTATCCACACTTGCGAAGGGTTGGCAGTGACAGTGACAGAAAACATGCACGTTATCATTGAGATAATGCACGTGGAGGATGTTGATGTCTGCTACAGAGTCGATAGCGGTCCTCTTGTTCCCTCTATGGAAGAGCCCAAATAGGCAAGAGAGACCCTCATGAAGGTACCCAAACGAGGTGATGTTTCGAGTGACGACTTCTTGCAAGACTCGAGAGTCAAAGTCAGTGTCTTGGTCAGGAAAAACACGTTTGATGACGAATTTTTGGTGCTCTTGAAGGAGGTCATGCGGATTCCATCTTCCTGGAAGCCCCCATGGATTGACAAGATAGTTGTTGAGAATTGCGCACTTGAGCTTGTCTGGAAACTTGTAGAGGAAGCCACAGGCAAGGTAGAGGGGTTTGTTCCCGTAGTTGTGTGCACCTGATCCCCAGAAGAAAAAGTGTAAAACCTGCAGAATGCCATGATTAAATCAAAGTTCAGAATGATTTTAAAGACCAGAAATGTAAACCAACATTTAGGACCTCAAATATCCGCCCAGTGTCACCGTCCTTGGTCACCACATGCAGCTCATAGTACCATGAGGCATTGGCCATGAACAGAGTGGCGTTGTACAGTACTTGGTCTCCCTGCCAGCCCTCAGGGTCAATGTTCCTCAAGTCGACCGCTGCTGCTTCATTATCTGAATCCTCCTCGCTGGACGTGGCTGAGTTGTAGCCAGGTGTTAGGGAACCGTGCAAATCGCTGACAGCAATTCTACTTTTCTTTTCCCTTGGCCTTAGATTGGTTGTCACATTCCATTATGTTAGTAATCCTTCTAGTCGCGTTCCATTTCTACCCTGTATTCGTCCCTAGTAACATATTCGGGCCAAAATTATTTGTGTTCTTTTGGATTCCAATGTGTTCTCTCCTAATTTGGGAAACTGGCATCCCTCCAAGCCATTCCCTTTACCGATTCGCCAATCTGAGTGTCCTACCTCCACATTCTTCACCCCATGGTCACCCCGCACACATGACAGCAGGCTGTGGAGATGGAGGGGAAAAGGCAAGGGCCATGTCTGCTCAGTTGTTGTTGTAAGCATAAAGCATATGACCAAACTTGATTATCCATCAATGGGGCCGTGGATCACTATCACCTATCAGGTTAAAGCTGTCATTATCAAAAGTGAAACATTTGCTAAAGGCAAGCCAAAATACCTTGCTGCCCACCATAATGCCAGGAGCATTGTGGCTTGCAACTTTGCATGTTCTGCTGGATTCAGGGTCACCCTCCCTTTCTGGTGTTGATGTATTCCACAGCTGGTGGTATCCTCTGATGTGTCACTCCAATTTCAGCTTATAATGATGGAGCATGTGTTGCTCAGTATGCTCAAGGGTGGCACCATGCTGCCAGAATCAGGTCCACATAATCGCAATTGATCAAGTCAATTCACCCACCTTGTGGCCTCGGATTTGTCACGACTCCAGCGGCGGGGGTTCAAGTCCCAAAGGTCTAGGACAAGTTCGAGGGTTTGTTCGGAAGTTCTGCCACGCAACAGGCAGGGACAGAGATCGGGGAAGAGGTGTGAAGGCAGGATGTATAGAGCAGAGGTGTCTAGGTATGTGTAGACAGTGGACAAGGTTGTTGCGTTGGAGGACAGTCCCCAGCCAACGCAACCTAGTTATATAAGTCCTCCTTCGAGTCCTCCGCAGCACTGCTAATTTCTCTGGAACTGAAGGCTTCTCGAGACTGACAGGTCTTCTCCGGAGCCGAAGGCTTCTTGAGACTGACAGGTCTTCTCCGGAGCCGAAGGCTTCTCAAGACTGACAGGTCTTCTTCGGAACCAAAGGCTTCTTGAGATTGACAGGTCTTCTTCGGAACCAAAGGTCTTCGTCAGGCAGAAGCCCGAGCCCATTAGGTCAGCCTTGATTGGTAAGCCGTGATAATATTTGGGGTTGGTAAGTGGTGGGCACGGGCCAGGCTTGCTCCCACGGTCACGTGACCTCGGGGATAAGACGGAGAAGCACAGGATAAGTCCGGGCAGGGTTCCTACCCTGACAGTTGCCCCTCTCTAAGGCCGACGACGAGAGGTGCGAGGAGGATGGTCTTTAGTAGGTGCGTCAGGGTGGTGTTGGTAGAATTTGGTGATGGCGTCGTCGCAGTTGGTGGCTTGTTGGGTGGTGATCCAACTGTCTTCTTCCGGGCCGTAACCCTTCCACGAGACGAGATATTTGAACGTGTTCCGGAACCACCTGGCGTCCTTGACTTTCTCCACTTCGTATTCCTCTTCTCCTTCAACTATCACGGGTCCCGGGGGGATGGGGTTTCTACCTGGTATGTTGTTGGGTTTATATGGGGTTAGCCATGCTACATGAAAGATTGGGTGGATTTTCATGGTTTCTGGGAGTTCAAGCTGGTAGGCTCGTTTCCCTATTTTCTTGATGACACGGTATGGGCCGAAGCGCTGGTGTTCCAACTTGACGGATGGTCGATTTGTGGTGATGGCTTCTTTGCCGGTGATGGGATCTTTTCTCTCTAGCCAGACTAGGTCACTGATGGCATAATCGGGTTCCTTGTTGGTGTGCCGATCATAGAACCGCTTGTGTGAATCTTGGGCTAGTGTGAGTGCCTCTTGGATTTCCCTTTCGGCGGCCAGCTTCTTTTTTAGGAATTCTTCAGATGCCGGGACTTCGTGGTTTTGCTGGTTGAGTCGTTTTGGTGTGTACCTCGGATGTCGTCCTAGGTTGGCGAGGAAGGGGGTGACCCCAGTCGAAGCGTGTTTGGCGTTGTTGTAAGCGAATTCTCCGAGGGATAGGAAGTTGTCCCAGTTGTTTTGCTGGTGGCTGGTGTACAATCTTAGGTATTGTTCAATGATCTGGTTGGCCCGCTCAGCCTGTCCATCGGTCTGCGGATGGTAGGCTGTGGAGAACCTCGGTTCGATCTGCAGGAGTTGATATAGACGTGTCAGGAATTTGGCGTTGAACTGGGCTCCTCGGTCCAAGATGGTCCGTTCCAGTAGGCCGTGAAGTTTCCAGATGTGGTCTTTGAACAGCTCTGCTATTCCTTCGGCGTTGACAGTTTCAGTGGTGGGGATGAAGTGGGCTCTTTTGGTGAAGCGACAGACTACTGTTAGTATTGTGTCGTGTCCTTTCCGGGTCTTTGGCAACCCCATGATCAGGTCATAGCTGATGTCTGTCCAGGGTCCTTCAGGGACCGGTAGAGGTTCCAACTTGCCGGTCGGTTTCTGGTTAGAAGCCTTTGTTCTCTGGCAAAGGTCACAGGAGTCCATGTATTGGTGGACAAATTTTGTCAGGTTGGGCCAATAGTATAAGTTGGAGACGGCAGCAACTGTCTTAGTCCTGCCGGGGTGGCCCGCGAGGGGGGAGTTGTGGTGGCTTGCCAGGATCTCCCTTCTGATTTCAAGGTTATTCGGGACTACGATTTTCCCGTTTTGTAGTAACGTTCCGTCCGTTACCGTGTATTCTTTGAGGTCTTGCTTATCGGGGTGTTGAGCGAGGTGCTCCATGATTGTTTTTAGGGCGGGGTCTTTTGGGGTTTCGTTGTTGATCATTTCTTCGATCGTGAAGTTTGTCAGGTATGTGGAGGCCAGGACATCGAATTCTGCCTCGGATCGGGAGAATACTCCAGGGTCCAGGATGCCTGGTCTCTCCTCAGCCCTCCCTTCAGGTTCGTGGTCGGGCCTCCTAGATAGGCCGTCGGCCCTGTAATATTTGCCAGGGCGGTATTTGACCTCGTAGTCAAAATGAGCCATAAATTGCGACCATCGTCGCTGTCTTGAGTTCGGGACCTTTGTCGTGGCATAGGTTTCTAGGTTCTTGTGGTCCGTGATCACTATGATCTTCTTAGGCGACCCTTGTAGGTAGTGTCGCCATTCTTTAAAGGCCTTAAAGATAGCCAGTAGTTCTTTATCGTATATGTCGTAGTTGCGCTCGGCGTCGGTCATGGATTTCGACATATATGCGACGGGATGTAGTTTTTCGTCAGTGCCTTTCTGAGAGAGGATTCCGCCTCGGGCGAATCCAGATGAGTCAGTTTCCACGTAAAACTGCTCTTCGAAGTTGGGCCAGACCAGTAGTGGGGCCTCTGTGAACCGTCTTTTTAATTCGTTGAATGCGTCGTTCTGCCGCTTGGTCCATTGCCAAGGTTGATCCTTTTTCAAAAGGTCGTTTAGAGAGTGGCAAAGTTTAGAGTATCCGATGATGAATCTCCGGTAGAAATTCACGAAGCCCAGCAGGGTTTGTAGCTCCTTTACTTTTCTAGGTGCCGGCCAGTCGAGGACGGCTTTGACCTTTTCTTCGTCCATGCGGATGCCGTCTTCGCTGATTTTGAATCCGAGGTATTCTATTTCCCTAGTATTAAATTGGCATTTCTTGGGGTTGCAGTACAGTCCGGTTTCTCGGCAGCGCCGCAGGACTTCCCGGATTCGTTGCTCTAGTTCCTCGTCTGAATCGGCGTAGATCAGTATATCATCCAGGTATACTATGACGCTGTTGTCCAGCATTTCCCTGAATGTGTCGTTCATGAAGTGTTGGAATGTTGCCGGGGCGTTGGTGAGGCCGAATGGCATGACCTTGTATTGGTAGTGGCCGAAGCGAGTCCTAAAGGTGGTTTTCCATTCGTCTCCCGGCTTAATCCTGACCAGGTGGAAACCGTTTCGTAGGTATAAGGCGGCGAACCTCTTGGCTCCTTGGACTTGGTTCATTATTTGTTGCGGTAAGGGGATGGGGTAACGATTCTTGACTGTGATGTTGTTCAGGTCTCGGAAGTCGACACAAAGCCGCAGTTTTCCGTCCTTCTTTTTAACATGACTGGGGCCCCTGCTGGCGATTTGGAGTCCTCGATCCATCCTTTGCTTTTCAGTTCGTCTAGCTGTTCGCGTAGGGCTTTTAGTTCTTCTGGGCTCATATTGTAAATGCGTTTGAAGGGCGGTATCTTGCCCTCGGTTAAGTTGATAGCGCAGTCGTAGGGGCGGTGTGGTGGGAGTTTCCGAGATTCTTCCTCCGAGAACACATCGAGGAATTCGTGGAATTGCTTGGGGACTAGGGTTTTCACCGGCAATTCCTCCTTCTTCTTTGTCTCTGCAATGCGGGCGCTAATAGATTCTGTTGCGTTCCCGGATATGGGCGCGTCATCGCCGTCGAGCCATCGGCGAACCAGCGCCTTGAGCACATCAGGGGGAATGCACATGGTTAGGTCCTAGTAGCTGGTCTTCATCCTTGGGTTCATCCCGTAAACATCCACTGGCGATGCTAGGCAGTGGCGGGAACAGTATGCAGAGGCAAAGGTAAGTCGTTCGGGTTCGTTCTCGGACCAATTGGTGGATGGGTTGTGCTTCCTGAGGAAGTCCCTTCCCAGAACAAGGTCATACTTTTTGATATTTGCTACCGCAAACTCCTGTCTTGAGACGTGAGCTCCTAGTTGGAATTGTTCTTGGATTTTTCTGTCGATTATTTTGCTTTTGTTAGTTGAGCCGTCGATGTTTATGAGCCCCCTGGGCCGGGTTTTGATTGTTTTGAAGTTGCATTTTTCAAGGAAGTCGGGGTGAATGAAACTGATGGTGGCTCCTGGGTCAAAGAGAATTCGTGCTGCATTTTGGTGGTTTCCTATGCTGCCCAGCAGCTCGAAGGCGTCCTCATGTCTTTTGTGGTGAATGTGATCGGGGCCCCTCCCCACCCGCGATCTGTCCCAGTCTACACTGGGTCCTTTTCCTTGTCCTCGCGTTACATTTTCGAAAGCAATGGTTACAGGGTTGTTGAAGATACTTAAGTCCGGGCTGGAGCATCGAGAACTGAGTGGGGTTAGGTCGTAGTTGGTACAGATTTCTTCACAGAGAGACGCTAGGATTCCATATTGGTTTTTGCCTGATTGATCACAGCTGTCGATCAGGCGTTGGTTTTTTCTGGTTCTTCAAAGGCTGCAAGTTTGATGTCTTCTATTTCTCCTTCTTCCAGTTCAGCGTTGGCGGCGGTTGCGGGTTTCTTATCGCAGTTCCTCAGGAAATGTTTGTCAGAGCTGCAGTATAAGCAAAGCTTTTTGTCCCACCTTCGCTGTTCTTCGTCTCGGCTTATTCTTGCTCGCGGGGCTCCTCTTCCTCTTCCGGTTCCTCTGCCTCCTCGATTTCCATCTGGATGTCGTCGTCGGTCGTGAAGCTGGCTAGAAGTTCCCGGAATATCTGTTCGTTGGAAGGTGGGCCGGGGGAAGGTGATCTGAGGCTGGCGAAAAGTCCCGTGAGTATTGGGTCGGTTATCGTGAATTCGGGTATTTCCTCGGGACTGTTCTCTGGCAATGCGCAGCTGTTGGTCGATGTCGGTGGCCATGAGCTGGAATTCCGCGAGAGTAGTGGGCCAACGTTGGGTTGCGGTGGCAGCGATAATCTCGCCCTTGAGTCCTCGTTTGAAGGCGGAGACGAGGGCGGGCTGGTCCCATTTGAGCCGGATGGCGAGTTTGTTGAATGCTGCGACGTATTCGGCAACACTTCTGGTTTGCTCAATGTCGTGGATCCGTTGTTCAGCTTTCTCCTTTGCATGAGGGTCGCCGAACGTGCCCAGGAACGCATCTGCGAAGATAGCCCATGAACGGATGATCGCACCTGGTTGTCCTCGGATTTTGGCGTCCCAATATGGGGAGAACCAATCTGGGGCGTCTTTTCGTAAGTAGGCTGCAATCCAGGTGATGCAGGCTTTCTCGGAGCTGAATTCAAATGGCCGTAGGGTGAGGTATCGTTCGACCACGGCGAGCCAGTTGTTCGCTTCCGAGCCGTGTTCTTTCCCTTCAAATTCGGGGGGTTGAGCCATTTTAGGGGCACCCCCTGCTGGGGCAGCGCCCGGCCAAAGCGAGCAGGTGTAGGTGTTTGTGACCCTGTCATATCGTCCTCGTTCGAATCTGGCGAGTGGCGCTGCGGCGGCAGCGGTACTCACAGTACCAGCGGGGTTCGTTCCCCCAGGCGGTCCTCCTCCAACTCCGCTCGTATGTCCGCGGCTACTCGTCGTGTTGTTTCTGCGGCTTGGAGGGATTGATGAACCGCCCGTAGTGCCTCCTCCGAAGCTCCTACCGCTATGTCCCATGCTAGTTCCGCTGCTTCCAGCAGCGCTTGTAGATCCCTGTTGCTGGGCCATGGTGGATTTGGTCGGGGTTGGCTGGAAGGCGGGGAAGCTACTGAACGAGATGGCTTTGGACCCTTTGAGCGGCGTGAATGGGGTGAGCCCTCCGGGCATGGAGAGCGTCGGCTGCGTGGCTTCAGTGGAAGGGGCTGGAATGGAGCTTGGGGGAAGTAGGTAGCGGCCTTCGACGGCATCCATGAGTTTTTGTAACTGCTCGGTTCCGAATTCGTTGCAGTATTCGTCGAAGGCCTTCTCCATATTTTTGTTGGCTTCCCGTTGGGTTTCTTCATGAACCGGTTTGCTGGGCTGTTGTGAGGGGCCCCGGGATTTGTAGGGATCGATGGGTTGTGGGGTCTGGCCTGGTGGGATGACGGGTTTCTCTGCTGGCCTTGCGGAGTACCTCGATGGAAAGGGCTGGGAGGAGGTTGCTCTGTAGGTTCCATAGCTGCCGTAAGCCGGCGCGGGTTCCTTTCTGGTTGTTTCGGGTTCCGAGTCGTCGCTGCTTCCTTCTCTTTGGATTATAGCGGCGCTAACCTGCAGCTCTTCCTGTTGCTGTTCTTCTTGCTGTTCGGGGTTCTGTGGAGGTGTCTCTTGTTCCGGGGTGGTGAAACATCCTTTGGTGTCTCGAGGTCGGTTCGACATTCGGGGTTACAAGTTGTTATTCAACGTCGAGTGTGGTAGTAAATATGAGGTGGGAGAGCCGAGGCTTTAGGTTGCGGGATCCCGAGTACAATGTGTGCTAGATAGGTTTGGAAGGCGAAGGGGAGGTATGGTACAATAAGGAAATTTTGGTCCCAAGACCACAAAGAATGTGGGTATATCCGACGAAGTCACTTCTTCTCACTACGAGACGACCAATTACAGACTATTCCTAAACTAGCCGCCTCCCTTCTTTCCCAGAACGCCGGATCAGCAAGGAGCTTCTTAGCACGACTTACAAAAAGCTCTCTTGAGTGGAATCCTAGGGTTCTTGATGCTAGGAGTTCCGGGGAGATGGTTCAGTACGAGAGCCAAGGCTCCTGGGGTGATCTGGGGGCGAGTGGTCTCCGACCGGTGGTAGACGGGCTGATGGAAATTGGGGTGAGTGGGTCCGCCGTGGAGGGAGTCCCAGATGCAGCGGTCGATGACGTCTTGGCTTATTATCAACCCCAACGCTTTGGGGGAGTCGTCGATGTTGATGACGAGGCGAGGTTGAGGGAGGTTCCGATGGGCAGGAATCCTGTTACCAAGAAGTTGGGTTCGGGGTTGTCAGAGCTTGGATTTTGGGTGGCCGCCTTTAACGGTTTGCCGGCAATCCAGATTGGCGGAGCGGGAGTGGAGGTGGTTGGGACGGTGGAGCCGAAGACCTGGGTGGTAACCTTGGGCTTCTGGTTCTTCTGTTGTTCTTGTCGTTCCTTGCGGATGGTGGTTTCCTTCCGTTCGGTGGTGGGTTGGTAGCCGCAGCGGTGGCAGCAAGGGCAGTAGCGGGGTTCGGGGTGTGCGAGGGTTGTTGGCGCGCGGTGTCGTTCGGGGGTTCCATGGGGGCACTCGTCGGTGTTGAAGGTCTTGCGGGTCCAATGGTGCTTGCAGTGGGGCTTGGTGCAGAGGCTGAAGAGGGTCGCGTTGTAGTTGGAGGCGATGGGGTCGGAGCAGTCTCGACGGGAGGGGAGTACCCAAGCCAGGATTACAATTGGAGGGAACGGATGGAGGCGATGGCGGCTCTAGCTCGTTCGAACGAAGCTAGGACGGTGAGGTGGCGGTGGTAATTCCAACGGTTGCGGTTACCACGGTGGAGGATGACAAATTCGGGGACAGGGATGAGTGGTAACCACGGAATGAAGGGAGCGTGGTCGTCGAGGAGGTTGGGGATGGTGTCGACGAGGTAACTTTGGTAGGAGTGGGGGTACTCGGCTACTTCGTGGATGGTGCGGTGGCGAGGGCGTTCGGGGGATGCAAGAGAGTCGAAGAACCAGTCGGGGTACTCACAGAAGGCCGTTTTTGCGGGTCTGTGGGGCGAGCAGGAGGGATGGGCGAGGAC
>WSUI01000593.1:0-21846 GCA_019633595.1 Tulasnella sp. UAMH 9824
CCGTGTCGCTGCGCCCATTCGACGTCACCGACCTCTTCGGGAGCCCGTCGTGCGAGTCCCCCTGAGTACTTAGACGATAATTCTCTCTCTTTTTTCTCATCCAAGAACTTGCTCTCTTCCACCACCTCGCTGCTCGTTCCCTTTGCGTCTGCCTTCTGTTGAAAGATCGCTGGCTCACGTTTCGCACGCCATGTTCGCGAAGTTCAAATCTACGCGTACTCCCGCCGCTACCGCCGCACTCGCGCCTCAATTCGAACTTGGACCGAATACCCTAAGCGTGCCCAAGCAGTCTCCATCTCTCGTCAAGAAGATTTTCAACGTCAAGAAAGTCTTTCGCCGTTCTTCTTCTGCTCAAAAGGTGACTAGGATGTCTTCACACTCGGTGTCTGGAACGACGCTGACGCCATTGACGTTAGGATGCCACCTCTCAAGGCTCCTCTAACCGCCAACACGGCGTATCAGCTCCTTCTCAACCCTCTCGGGTACGTTGTGCTGCACCGAGTGTCATTTAAGTTCCCCGCCCCAACTGACGAACATCGGGCGTACAGGGTCCCTTTGCTCTAACCTACGACGATCGCGCTGAACTCGACGGACGTCCCTACCTCCGTTCGCCTGCTCAACCCACGCGATCTCCCACCTCGCTCAACTCGTCACCGCGCCCCCAACCTGGATGGCAAAGCTCTACCTCTACTTCTCATCGCTCAAACTTCTCGGTTACTGCCTCCCCTCTGCTCGCTCCGCCCCAGTTCGCCGCCACGAGTCCGGCACCCAACTTCGCTTCCACCCGCTCGCCCTCTTACCGCTCAACTCAGCCTGCTGCTCACCACTCAACCTCTTCGCTCGACGCCTCCTCTCTTCTTACTCCGCCCCCATCGATCTCTACAACTCCGGGGGCGACCTTCGTCCGCCCTCCCTCGTCCTCCAAATGCTCGGCACCTTCTGACACCCTTCGGTCAACATCTCACCGCCAACACGGTGTATCAGCTCATTCTCCATCCTCTGAGGTACGTTATGCTGCACCGAGTACCATTTAAGCTCCCCGCCCCTAACTGACGAACATCGCACGTATAGGGGCTTCCTTTAACCTACGACGATCGCGCTGGGCTCGACGGACGTCCCCACCTCCGCTCGCCTGCTCAACCCACACGATCCCCCACCTCGCTCAACTCGTCACCGCACCCCCAACCCGGATGGCAAAACTCTACCTCTACTTCTCATCGCTCAAACTTCTCGGCTACCTCCTCCCCGCTGCTCGCTCTGCCCGAGTTCACCGCCACGACTCCGGCACCCAACTTCGCTTCTACCCGTTCGTCCTCTTACCGCTCAACTCACTCTGCTGCTCTCCACTCAACCTCCTCGCTTGACACCTCGTCTCTTCTCACTCCGCCCCCATCGATCTCTACTACTCCGGCGGCAACCGTCGTTCGCCCTCGCTCGTCCTCCAAACACTCGACACCTTCTGCCACCCCTCGCTCAACATATTCGCCAAAAGTCTCTTCACCTCTTGCTGCACCTAAATCCGTCGTGACGGTTCCTCCGACCACTTTCTATCCTGCTCGTTCGCCACCGTCCATTACTCCTCGGGCAACCCGTCCGCTTCACACCTCTGCTCTACTCGTACCACCTCAGCCGATCACTACTACCCCAGCGACCGAACATTCAATCGCCTCCTCTCGACGAGGCTCGAATCCAATCAGCGGCCTCTCGCCTTCCCAGCAGCTTATCGCCGACCTCGAGGAGACTGCCGCATACCTCCAGCGCCAATATGACGCCAGCGAGCGAGGCGTCCACTCAATGATTCAATGCCACGTTTTCCCCTACACCATGTCCCTCGCCGACGACGCGAAGAAGGCTAAGACGGAACTGGACGAAGTCATGGAGAAAATCGCTGCGGTCGACAGAGAGTGCGCGGAGCTGGAGGCGTTGTTTCGGGACGAATGCAACAAGTTCCCGGAAGCGGAAGAAGCGTTGAAGAAGGCCCAATCGATTCTCGAAGAGACCGACATGGAGCAGGCCGAGCTTCAAGCTACGGTCCACGAGCTGCAAGCGGGGCAACCTGTCAACGGCGTTTGGGTGGAGCGCGACAGCGAACCTCTCGATTCCACATCTTCCCAGTGCGTTGAGGAGCCAGCGGAGGGAGACCGAGGTACCTCTTCGACGACACACGATTGGTCCCAGGGGGCGAAGAAGGTGGTGAAATCGTGGGACTCCCGCTGGAACTCACAGATCGCACTCCAGCGATATTCTATACCACGAGCCGCTCAAACCACCGCCAAGTCGGCTGAAGAGGGTCATCGCTCGGAGACCAACCAAGGACAAGGTGCCAAGTCGGCGGCACCCAATCTTTCGCTTTGGATGCAGCATGGACCGGGCCCACTTGGTGGAGCTGATACAAACGGTCCTAGTACGAGCACTCTTCAGGCACCTGTCTCGACGCCCAACGGGCCTGAGCAACAAACTCAAGCTCCATTCGGCCGGAACGCGGATCTGGTAGATACGTCGGACTGCTTTGGTCAACCGTTGCGCTGGGGTCAGCTCGCCTCGGACTCTGCGGTCCCCCCTGGCAAGCGTACCATTCATCCAAGCAAGCACACATAATTGCGTGATTGCTTCACTGCTCAAGTCTTCCGTCATGAGCCTTTGCTCATTTGCTCGTCTCACTGCCCTGGCCCTGTTCGGAACGTTCTTTCGTTCGGCCATATTCTTATTCGCTTCTTAGATGCCTCTCTTGGCTACTGTCTGCTGCTCTGTGATGCTCAAAGTTCTCGATAAGATTCTGGCACTGGTCTTACTGTCTCATTCTGCGGTTTGTATTCATATTTATTGTATCATTGGATGTTCTATCAGGACCTTGTACATATTGTTTGTTGTAAACTCTTCGACGTCCTGCTTGCTTTGTTGTACATAGTTTCTGCTGTGATTTATTGGGATTTCCCTAGGATTGATTCCTGAGTGATGCTGCCCCAGTATGGTCTTAAATACCACGAACAAGACCGAAAAGAGCGAAGTCAGCAGGTCCACCGAATTTGCCTGAGTTTCCCGACATATTCATTCTCGTGTAGCAGGTGTGCACTAGATAGATATTGATTCATATGAACCGCGTCAGACTCCATTTTTCAAGGGTCTGAGGTGAGGTGGGCAGAAAGTGGGGAACTGACGATGTTTGCTTGGAATTGTGGCAGTGCACGCCGACCCGGCCGCGGCTCGGCGTGACATACGCCAAACTAGATCACCGACTACCAAAGTGATATCCGACTCAGGACATACCATTGGTTACTCTCACTCACACACGTTGTTATTTGTTGACGTGTTCCGGCACCACCACCACCTTGAACAGCCTTGGGGGGTCCCGTCAGAACAGCGCCTGGCTTCGGGCCTCAGTATCCTTTGATCTCCGAGCTCGAGTAGGTCACGATCTGAGTCTCTTGATGGACTTGCATGTCTAAACTCCTCATAAGCCATGAGTGGTATCTTTTATGACGGCCTGCAAGGGATCCGACTGTGATTCTGAGGTGACAGGAGAAGCGTCCCTTGTCCCAACTCCATGAGCGCTTGATATCACTCGACCCGTGACTTCCAGGTGGCCTGATGGCTCTTCAGCGGTCCTTCAACCAGTGATTCACCTTCACCACTACGCAACCCTTCTCCATGGACTCTCGTTGTCTATTTCAAGGAGAGCGTCGAAATGTTCTCGCTCTGATAGCAAGAGTGGAAGCGTCGCGTCCTCAGACTAAAGACCCTACAACGGACCTTCCCGACAACTGGGACTCATCAGCCGCTGATTTGGCCGCTTCGTACTTTACCGGGGACGTTTTGCGGTGGTTCGAAGGGCTCGGCGCTGCTGAGCAAGAGAGCTGGGTATCATTGCGAACAAGTCTATCGGCACAGTTCGTCACCGACGGCGGCGACTCTAGCGACGACGAATCGGACCAGTCTAGGTATTTCCAAGGTATCCATACCAAGGAGCTTCCAGACGCTAACTCTCTTCCGTAGAGGGCACCAAAATTCTTGCCTGGTAGCATGGCCTGCGCCCCCTCCGCTCACTGTTCCCGGCAGTCAAGTGGTTCGTTCATTTCTCTAAAGGCTCTAATAGACAGGGATAATTTAACAGTATCAAACTCGAGAATTTAGGAGCAGGCCGATCCTGCTGCACCAATTGACAAGCTCCAAACTCCTGGATTGCTTTCGGATGCGGTCGGTATTGGATCTATTGGAAGAATCCTGCCAATTCTTACTAACACCTGGAAGCTCAGAGAACAAGCAACAGGAGCTATACGGTCAAAATTCAAAAAAGCACCATGCACCAGCTATCGACGATCCTTCGCATACGTTCACCACCGGCACCACCACCTCCGAGTCCTCCTCAACAAGTAAGTCCTCAATGCATGGTACCAAAACAATGTAACCAAGAGACCAATTGGTACATCCCAGTCGTGCTTTCCGTCGCACTTTATTATAGATTTGCATGACACGACTCCTTCAGAAAATCGTGTTGCCTGGAAACCGATTGAAGTCGAACTGCCTCTATATGCCGGCCAGGTCAAACCTGCGACCTACCGCATTTCCAAATCTATCCCGCTCCGTCCTGGGCAGTGTACTTAGTGAGTGTTTTAAGGATTGAGTCGTTGAACGTCCATTCACTTGCGCTTCCCTAGTCTTCGGATCGGGTTCCGCCTCGTAGGGCGTCCGACACCAGACGAGAAGACGCAAATCCGCATTTCCTATAAGAGTTTGTCCCAACGTAATTTCATTTCACAATTCTTGAGAGCTGACGACCTCCAATCCAGAAGATCATCCGAATAACAGCACATCATACGTAAGGGAATGGCAGCCCGACCCACTTCGCTTGCAGCCGGATCTCGATACGATGTTCGCAGATGTCGGAACAACAAGGTTTTCCAGCCAGCTCACTCCAAGCGGCCTGATACACGCTAGCTTCACCGTATCCCCCTTGAGCCTCATCTACTCGATGTCGGAAAATCCTCCGGTCGTGGTTGAGTGGAAGTTTGGAGAGACAAAACTCGGGGCTTAGTAGCCGCTCCGATGATCGTTGCCTGTGCACAGTCGTATCGACAGAATTATTATTCTTTGTAATACATACTAACTGTTTATACTACCTCCGATCAGACAGTAGAACCCTGGAAGCGCTCAGTGTGTGGTGGCAGAGATTAGCGCAAGCGGTATTGACGGATGCAGTGCTCTACCACCGGATCCGAGATGACCACCATCGGACACGTATTCCGTATGAATACGAGACATTTGTCAGAAAAGCCTGAAGATGAATGAATCTTATCATCTACTGGATACAACTCCTCCGCATATAATCGTGATGGCTGGACACGGTCAGCAGTCCTCAAGCCCAACCTCTCAACAGGTAAGTCCTCACACATACTATCGTCAAATATACGCGTTTAATCAGCCCTCCTAGCCGTGATTTGTGTTATAGATTTACACCACACGACCCCTCTGCATCATCGGCTCGGCTGGAAAGCAATTGAAGTCGAACTACCTCTATTCGATCGGGCTGGAACCACGATGTACCGGATCTCTCAGTCTATCTCGGTGGGCTTCAAGCAATTGGACTATTATGTATTTCTAATGCAAAGAACTTTGCAAGTTCGCTGACTTCTCCCTCTAGCCTCCAGGTTGGGTTCCGCCTTGCAAGCTTTCCCGCACCGGACGAGAAGACGCACGTCTCCATGACGTACAAACGTCTGCCTTTCTTTAAATCTACTCTGCAACTCCTGAGCTGATGAACTCCGACTCACTTTCCGCCAGATGGATCTTCCACTCACTCCACAACGCACACAGACCATTGGGACCCCAACCTCTTCGCTTGCCGTTGGATACAGTATTCGCACGTGTCAAACCATACACAGCCTTTCGCAACAGCCTCCTTCGCAACAACCTTAAGTCCGGGGTCCTGATACATTCTAGCCTTACCATCGGACCCTTGCATTCCAACTCGCCGAGAGAACGTCCGCAAATTGGGGTCGAATGGACGCTCAAAGGTTGAAATCTGGAAGGCCCCCACCACATCATCGTCGATACTTAGTTAGAGGGGCCGAATATCCGTTGTGAATTCTCTTTGGCGTGTGTAGGGTCGACTCTTAATGAGAGGTAAAGCTGGATGTCGAACGGCTAAAATGCTTGGCCGTTGCCATCGAGCCACGGTCACTCAGCCGGTCTAGTCGCACGAGCACACTTTGTCCATTTGTTTTCTCCAATTAGAGCTCTGTGTAAGCAGAGGTATCCGACAAGAAATTGTACTAACAGAGCCTGCCGACCGCTACTACCAGTTGTCTCTTCTGGGATCTCGTCCCGTTCGAATCGACTTCCTAGTTTCTCCGGGTGGTGAGGACGAAGCGTTCTCCGAGCCGTGCAAACTTGGGGACACCTTCCGCGTCACATGCACCCGGATGACCGCTCCCCAGGAATGTACTATTACCGGGTGCATTGCCGAACTTCCTGCGACCCCCTCCCTAGTAAGTCGTGGTTTTTAACGAAGTCATCCTGCAGCAGTGCGATCGTCAGTGTTCAGAGATACGCGCCTCCGACTAGCGATGAGGCAGTTACCTTGCATCGTCTGTATTGACTTCTGTCGGAGTATTTCTGCAAGAGCATCGTTGGCTTGTGTCACCACTCCATACAGCTGGCCTAGTCGGGTGAGATGACCGTTGAGGTACTCGATCTCCGTTGGTTTCCGTTTGCGCACATCCTGCAGCATCGAGCTGTAGTTTTCCGCCGTCAAACGCGCGACACGGAGGACCTCCTCTTCCAGTTCTTCTGCCGAGGGTGCCCGAATCAAGGATAAGGGGTTCGCCATGGACGGTCCGGATTCCGATTGTGCAAGCACCATCATCTCTTCCTCGTCCTCAGCAGACTTTCGCTTGAGTACCTCCGCGGCTTCTTTGCATATCTCGCGAATGGTTCTTAGGGAGCCGTCGTCATCGAGGAGGTCGCCGTTCTTGCAGTCGTTGAGTGCCGTGAGTGGGTTGATGCAGCAGTTGGTGATAAGTTTGAGGATGAGGCGGTGGTGAAGATGGTGAATGGTTTCGAGTTTGGTGTTGAGGCGAGGAGAAAGAGTGTCGAGAAGAGAAACAGTCTGGTGAAGAGAGGAGAATGTATGCTGAGTAGATAGCGTTGTTGCAGCTGAAGATGACTTGGTGGTAGATTTAGGCCGTAAAGCTTTGTCTATCTCTTGGTCTCGTCCCAACGGGTCGGGAACGACGGCGTAATTAATCTGCCCTTTGGCAGCATGAACGACATCGAACCACCCCTTTAGCGATGCTCCGTGTGTATTTGTAGCCAGGACGAATTGCGGGCGGGTTTCGGGATCCTTGAAGAAGCTCTCCACGATCTGTTCGTATACTCCCATCCCATTCGTCATGAGAACGACCGTTGTTGCGGGTGATATTCTGTTGGCGCTGAGGAGCGCATCTATAGCAGGAGCAGCTGCCTGGGCCTTGGTGGTTATAAACAGCGAGAGGATATGGCCATATGGTGGGTGTGTAACGGGATCATTCGGTCGAACGCCCTCCATCGCTTTTTGAGCTCCAATGTCTGGGAATTCTTTGAGACGTTCGTCCAAGACTTCGACTTGAAATCCTCCAACCGTTCTAGAGGGTTCTCGAAGCGTCCGTAGTGATATGCTTGGAGAACGAGGGAATTTTAGTTGTTTGAGTTGGTAAGGCTTGATTATGACGGAGAGGGCGTCGGATGGCGGTATGACATGCCGTACATGCCAACCAAGTAGGGATCCAATGGATCCTCCTCCACAGATGTGAAAGCGCATTATTCGGCACGACCTAGAGTAGAGGGAAGAGGGAGGGCATCATTCAAGCAGGGTGGATAGGTCGTCCCGGGTGGGTTCTAGGCTTGTTTTTTTGGCGGTGGCGGTGGGTGGGAATTCCCTTGTTCCGCGCGACGACCCTGCAGAGCGGCGAGTTTTTATGTATCGGCACCGCGCCCTCTTTTGCAATCATTTTCAACTTTGCCTGCCATGTCCCGACGAACGCGCTCTCCATCTCTTCATGAGGAAGACAGCGACGGGCGACCGTTAAAGCAGGCGAAGCTCACGTTTTTCTCTGCCAAAAAGAAGCAGGGCGACGCCTCCGCGACGCAAGACCCCGCAAAACCAGCCGACCAGCCAAAAACGCCCCTCAAGTCCCTTTTGGACCTCTCAGAAGTCGAGGACGGACAACTTCAAGCTCGCTTCGACGCGATCGCCGACGCACTCATCCATTATTCGAGGCTTCAAGTGGTCAACGGCGACAAGGTCACGAAATATCAAATCCTCGAAGCGGAGTTTTATCTACGCGATTCCGCTAGGCACTGGGATCCCTTCACGCACGGCGAGGAGGAACAGCGTTTCTCTGGACGATGGTACGTGTATTTTTGCCGTCGCTCCATTTTTTAGGGCATTTTCACAGCTTGGATGCTCAACGTCGTCTTGGCAGGTACTTCCACCGCGTTCCACGTTGGGGCGAACCTCACACGGCTCCCGGGCAACTAACAGGCTATCGTGGTGGTACACGAAAGGGACTGGATCTGACGGTTGGTGGACCCCTGGAGCCACCGTCAGAATCATCGTCGTCATCTACTGACCCCGGCGGAACGAGGGATGTCCGAGGAGGGATACTCCTTCGAACGATCAAGAACGAGGCGGATGGCAAAGTGACCTGCGGACCATCTTTACTCGTCGACGAAATCCTTCGCGCTGCGAGTGCGTCAGATATCGAGTCCATGGTCCAATCCAAGATGAACAACGATCGGAACGCCTTTTTCGCGCCGCCCGATCCCTCAGCTGCTCCTCCTGCACCCTTGCCGGTGCTGTCCGTCGTGCCGCATGAGGTCAAATCGTCTTCCGTCTGGGGATCAACTCTTCCGACGATCTACACGTCGCCTCGAATCGGATTGGAACTCTCCAACGCGTCCAACTCGGAGGCGCGAATACAGTTCGTCGACCGCCCTTACCGATACTTCATCCACCCAAAGACCTTTTCAAAGAAGGGCCAAGCCCAAACGTTCGCCGGTCTGTATCGCCACCTCAGAGCTACGAAAGAACCCGCAACCGCGAGCAAGATCGGAGGGATGATAGGGATCGACGTCACGCGGTTCTTGAATTACTACACTTCAGGTCGGAATTCCGGCAATGTCAAGGATTTCGTTGGGCCTTCTGCGAAAGGGACTTCATCTGCACCCGATAAGTATTTGAGAATGTTGGGAGCGTTGGAGAAGAGGCGGGAGGAGAATGGGATGAAATGGGAGTACATTGGTGAACCGCAGAAGAACGGGTTCGTGAAGAAGGGCAACTAATAGCGGACAGGGATCGTTACAAAGAGTCGTTTAGAATCCTAGAATACTATTCGCCTCTTTCACTACTGCGCCTTCTCCCCTACTCATACCATCTTTGAAAGAGAATGGCGCCAGTCCAATAGCCTTCCTGCCTTCATCCGTCAAAATGTCACCCGGAGTACCAACACCTTCGAACCCGTTTTCTCCAGCTCCTCCAGGGAAATCTGGAGGAGGGACTCCCTGAGCGAAGACGTCCTTTTGTCTTTTGATGTACTCCGCTGTCTTCGCAGTCAGCGGTGTAGAGGGAATGTAAAAGACCGACGAGTCCCCCTCGCCTCGATGGACGCTCTCTACGGCGTGGATTTCGTCGCAGTGCCAGAATACCATATCGCCTGGTTCAACCTTTTTCACGCTTACAATCCCACCATCGTCAAGTCGCAAATGAGGATGGGTCGAATCGTTGAGTTCTTGAGCTCCGGCCATAAAGGAATTCGGGAAGTTGGTCGACTCGACGTCGATGGTCCAAGCGTCGGCGGAGAGGTAGTTAGGGTCGGTGGGTGGTAAAGTGGGTTTGAAAAATGGTCGGAGGAGGACGTATGCGGATGCTTCCTTGAGCAGAGGGAAGACGCGAAGGGTGCCTTCGGAGGGACCGGTTGAGCTTAGGGAGAGCCAACCTTGGAAGGCGCGGAAAACGCTACACTAGAAGTCCGGAATAGAAACGTCGGCTCGCTGCATCTAGGGTCTAAGGTATTTGCGTACCTGATTGGGCCCGTTGTAAAGGTCAGAGTTGACTCCCAACCGTCGACCGACATTGAAGGGGTCATGCTCTCTCCACTTCCCTGAAAGAATCTCCTGGTAACAGCTTCTATACTGCCGATCTTCCCATCTTTCCAAACTCCCCCCGCTAGCAGAAGAAAAGGACCCAGGGAAAAGGTTTAGGGAACAAAGTTTTTCAGTTACCCCATTCGAGAATGTGGCCAGGTTGGCTGACCAATCAGGACTCACTCGATGTGAGGACCCAGAGCAAACTTTGCGTCTCCGGGTTTACGAATCCGAAGGCGATCCGCGTAGGATACAGGATAATTGAGCGACAAAGGTGCGTTGGGGTCAGCGTGGAAGAGTCTGGACATGAGAGCCTTTTGAGCACCGAGGACATTTGGATGGGAGCGAGCCTGAACTTGGGACTTGGACCAGTATATTTCATATGCTTGCTTATCTTCTACAGGGAATCCTATATTACAGAAAGATGAGATTTGATCAACTAAGGTGGGAGGTCGAACAAAGGAAACACTCACCTTTCACCTGCGGATTCGCCTTTATGTAGTCCAAAACTTGCTGCTTCCAAGCAAGTGCTTCCTCGTCTGGAACGACGTCTCGCACTATCACTACGCCCCTTTTGGCCACTTCTTTAGTCCAGGCTGCCTTGTCTCCGCTCTCGGTCAACTCCTTGAATGAAATTTCGGGAACAATGGTAGAGCCCTTCCGCTGAATTTCTTGCAAACCAACTTGGAGTTCGGCGAGCAGGTCTACCCAGCTCTCAGTTAGTCTCCGATGTGCCTCATGAGATGTCCCCACGATCTCCTTCTTCAGATCCGCGAAGCGCGGGGGGAGGGCGTCATGCTCAGCCCCAGATAGAGAGGTGAAGATTGTGGATATGTCGCCCTCCGCTTTCCCTCCCATGGAGGACATGGACTGCATAGATGATATTGTCGCGGAGTTTGACATGGGTGCGGAAGAGCATTTGTGCACAGTAAAGCCGTATGTGAGAGGCTTGCAAGCTGCTTTGCAGGGGTGAGACCGAATTAGAGGTGCCGCAGTGCGTAGAACAAGCATGCTTAAGTGCAAGAGAGTTGCGAGTGACCAAGAGCAGGGCTTGAGGTAGTTGTCAGAGCTCAGTTTATCTAGCAGTTAACTTGGGCAAAGAGGAGTGAGGATTATCGTCGTCATCTGTGAACACCGGATAAACTCCGTAGACGGGGATTGAAGTCCCGAACATGTTTATCCGACAGCCAAGAAGCGAACCGCTCCCCTTCCGTCCACCTCCAATCACATTTCTACAAGGCCAAAGCAACGTATCTAGAATGCGCGCACGAGATCAGCTCAGCGGTGGAATCTCGGAGCCGCCTTCTGCGAAAAGATAAGGTGTCACTTGCCCTGCTAGCATGAGTGTTCCGCCAATCGGGGGTACTGGTCCCATGAACTTGAACCTTTATGGCACAAGCCTTGGTCAGACAGAGGTTCATATGAAATGACAAAATTTTGGGCACTGACCTCTCTGGGTTAAGCACTAGGAACGGGATCGACCCCGAGAAAAGCACGCAGCCCAGGGCAATCGCAGGCCCAGCAAACTTGTGAACGCTGAATCGAGGATGCAATGATATCGCTAGCAGTCCCAAGCCGTTCAAGAGCTAAAATTCAGCAACGACTAGATTCAGCATGTGAATGCCGGTCACTGGGAGACCGCGGAGAAGCAGGCGGTCCGGAGGATAGCGGCCGCCGGAAGGAGAAGATAAGCCTCAACTCACGGCATAATGAGATGCGGAGTTCCAGGCCACCAGTTTCTCAGGAGCTACTCGCTTGCGAATTGCGTGGGCTCCAAAGGCACCGGTAATGATTCCAGAGGTCACTACAAGGGCGCTCAAACGTCAATCGACATGCTAAAGCTGGGAGGCTGAAGAATGTACGAACCTAAGAGAGCGCCAGTTCTCCACAGGAAAGCGGGGTTTGCGAATCTTGAGGCCTTGTGCCGAAGATGAGCAACAATTTTCGTTCCGAGAATCAAATGCGGCAGCTTCCTGAAAGGGTACTGACCATTTTATTCCTCCTGATCAGGATAACTTGTGTTTCGAACTAGAGTGGTGGTTGGAGACTTTCGTCCAGCGAGGGAATCGTTGTCCCAGAGCGTGCCGGGAACACGCGGCTGCATCCGCCGAGTTCCGAGCATCACGTGATCGGAGGGCCGGACTCATAGTAGGTGCAAACGCCCCGCGGTTTGCCTTCCAGGCGAGCCAGGGTGTTACGCGAGATCACCTGTAAATGCATATGCGGTTGAAGAAAAGGTATGTATTGCTCTATATCATCAACCTAACGAATGTGAAGACCAACATCAGATAGCTCGTTTATCCTTCTTGGGTTTCTTCTTTTTCTTCAGGTCTGACTGATTAGCGGCTGTTGGTGGATCCGCCTTCGATGAGCCATCGTAGCCTAACGTAGTAGGAAAGAGAGGGTATGGTTCAGTGTCTGTTCTGCCGTCGTGTAGGTCGAGACGCGCACCTTGGAAAGGATCCATCGCAACCCGCTTCCTTTTTCCCGCAGTCGATTCAGGAGGCTCCGGTGTCGGAGAAGAATATCTCAATACTGCTTCCGAATCGCTAAATTCTGTTCTTGGCTCTGGTTTTGAAGACACCTCCACTCTCTTTTCCGCCTCGTCGCCATCGAACATCCGAATATCCTCATCCTCGTCTGACGAAGATTCTTCTTGAAGTCTCTCTCGTTCTATCATCTTTTCAGTCTTCTTCAGATGTGCTTCCAGGCCGCCTTTTTGGTTCACATCTCTTGCGGATGTTGGAGCGAGCTCCCGCTCGGCCGGTGCTACCGAGGATAGAGCGTCTGACAGGGCAGAGTCAATGAAGCGTTTCGCTGCTCCTTTGTCTACAACGAGTTTTCCTGGGAGGAGAGGGATAAGTTAGAGATTCAGATGTGTACTCCCGGCCGAGATCGCCCACGTTTGGCAGGATCTTCGGCATCTTTGATCTTGTTGAAGTACTTGGCAATTTCTGTCTTGAATAGAGCGCAGTAGATACATCCGTTAAGCGGGTTGGGCAGGAGGTATTAGATGTGAGCCCTACCATCTGTCCCATTACGGGGTGAGTAGCCGGGTCAATGCCTCGCGTTTTCAAATACACTGCGTTGAGACACGATGGATGTTAACGTGCCCATGACCCCATGGTTACATGTATCAAACTTACTAAATATTAAGTCTTGAGCGACGTACGCCAGAGTGGTCTGCAACTTAGCTTGATCCAAGACCTCCAACTTCGACAGAGTGTCGGAGAGAGGTTTCGCCAATAAGGGTGCCAAGATGTCCTCTAATGAGTTTAACGAGTCCATTATGTCTTCCACTCTATCTGATGTCTTGGTGTTCGATGCCATCTTGCGTCAAAAGTTTAGCGCCTTGGTGGGTGGTCGAAGAAAAACTAGGGAGCCGGAAGTTTGGACGTGTTGTGTCTGGTATTCTATGGCCTTGAAAAGGCTCCATTTCTCGAATGGCCTGCAATCGAGTGGTGATGCAGATAGGCAAGCGGTCGTTGAGGGAAGTTCGGGAAGACTTTCGGTAGCATGTTCCCGCTGTGCTGGGGGCGTTTGGTAGGGGGCGGCGGTTGGAATGAGTCGACGAACCGTGGGACGGAGAGTATTCAGGCACCACGACCAGCTGCCACCGACTCGAGTCGCGGATACCAAGCAAGCAAAACGATGACTTACTAACGGGTGACAAACCCCTCAACTATATTTGCCGTTCTTCTGGAACAACAACCCGACTCACCAAAGAGCGGGCGACTTCAGTCGACGCCACAGGATCTCCCAATCCGTTCTACGTCCACCTTCCTGTGGTTAGTGGGTCACAGAGCCTTCCCCGGCACAGATTACTCAGATGACACTTGGCAAAGCTGCTTTCTCCGCTGAACTACCCAGGGACCCGGTATCTGTCTCCGGAACGAGACCTTGGACCGGCTTCCAACTTGGTGCTAACTTGTGGTAAAATCTATCATTGGACACCACCTGCCATCGCAACCACTGAATCAAAGCAAGCTGTGTTCCCGGAATTCTGAACGAGCTTAATAAGGTCATTAATATATCTATAACAGGGGAGAGGACAAACGACAGATCACTGGTTATTACCGCAATGGATCCGAGTCTGGCTCAGTTCAAACCTCTTTTGACATAGACGACTGGCTGGCCAGCTTTGTATCTCGGTAGGCGAAGAAGGGGCTTTGGTGGTGCAGAAGAAATCTCGCGTATATCTATGACCTCCATCTTCTGGTCGTCTCGTGCAATCTACGTCTTCTGGGGATTTTCCGTGATTCAACTGCTACTAGTGGAGACGTGAGCCTCCTCAAAGAGCATGGGCTCAATGAACCCTTGAGATTGAGAGCGGGTGAAACTTCAACTCATGGGCAAGGGAGGTCCGTCGGGAATATCTTCCGATATCAGTCGAGGGGAGGGGGAATCCCAATAAATAATCACAGACAAACAGACAGTATGTACAGGTCAGCAAACAGGACACCGAAGACTTCACAGGAAAACACTATGTACAAGGTCATGACAAGACATCCAACGATACAATAAATATGAATACAACAAAAGAAGAAGACCGTAAAACCGAAGTCAGAATCGTACCGAGTTTTTCAGACGTTATCGAGGAGGTATAACAGACAAGAAGGAATCTAAGAGCAGAATAAGAATAAGGCTGAACCAACAATGAAGAACAACGTTTGGGGCCGCGGTGATGAGGTGAGCGAATGACTCAAGCCTCACGACGAAGTGTTCGAGCAATACAGCAGTCACGCAATTACGCGTGTCTGCTCGAATGAGTGGAATAGTTGCGAGCGCGGACCGCAGAGTCTTGGACGAGCTGACCCCAGCGCAAGGTTTCGTCGTTATAATACGACGTTTCTACCCGACGTCCCTCCCGGTTTGACCCATCCTTGGTTTGTCGCTTAGAACTGTTACGTGCGGTGACAGGGCCTTGAGGACCACTTGCGCTAGAACCGTTTTGATTGGCTCCGACAAGTAACCCCGGTGCGTGCTTCATCCACTGTAAAGGATGGGGTGCCGCCGACTTGGCACCTTTTCCTTGGTCGCTCTCCGAAAGACGGTCCTCTTCATCCGACTTGGTGGCGGTTTGGATGATACGAGGTACGGAAGATCGCTGGCGTGCGACTCGCGACTTCGATTGGGATGCCCAGGATTTCAGCACCTTCTTCGCCCGCTGGGACCAGTTGACTATCGCCGGAGAGGCAGCTCGTCCTTTCTCCGCGTGCTCGATAAAGGGCTGAGGTGGTTGAGAGTCGCGTTGGAGAGGCTCGATGACGCGGTGCTCCCAAACACCGTTGGTAGCTTGTCCAGCTTGCGACTCGTATGCCTTGACTTGAAGCTCGATGTGCTCCTCATCAGCTTCTTCGAGTTGCAGCTGCGCCGTATTCGAACATTCTTCCATCTCGTTGAACTTGTCGCATTCGTCCTGCAATAGTGCCTCGAGCTTCGAGCATTCCATGTCGACGGCAGCGACTTGCTTCAAGACTTCGTCAAGTTCCTCCTTAACCTTCTCGGTGGCGTAGACACGGGACTTGGTGTGAGAAGAGACCCGGTGCCGGTTCATCGGATGAAGGCCTCGGACGCCGGCGTGATATGGGCGGTTGAGGGGTACGTCAGTCTCCTCGAGGTCGGCTATGAGCTGTTCGGAAGGCGAGAGGTTGCTGGTTGAGTTGGAGCAGTGGAATGAGGAGAATGCAGGATAATGTTTGGCTGCTAGGGTAGTAGCGAACGACTGGGGTGGTACGAACAGAGGAGAGGCGTCGAGCGGGCAGGTTGCCCGAGAAGTAGTGGACAGTGGTGAACGAGCAGGAGAGAAAGTTGTCGGGGGAGCCGTCACGACGAATTGAGCAAGGGGTGAAGAGATCTTTGGGGCAAATTTTGAGCGAGGAGTGGCAGAAAGGGCTGGGTATTGGAAGGCCGAGCGAGAGGGGACGAAATCTGTCGCCAGAGTCGCAGTGAGTGATGGAAGCGGAGCGAGAAGAGATAAGGCATCGAGCGAGGTAGCTGAATGAGCAGCAGCAGGCTGCTTCGAGAAGTACGGGGACGAGTGGGTAGAAGCGAAGCTCGTTGCTGAAGTGGCGAACTGGTGCGGAGCGAGCAGCGGGGAGGCGGTGGACGAGAAGTTTGAGCGATGAGCAGTAGAAGAGATTGAGCTGCGCCATCCGGGTTGGATACGAGGTGACGGGCTGAGCGAAGCGGGTGACCGGGTTGGCTCGACAGGCGAGCGGGGGTAGAGGGGTCGATCAAGTTCAGCGGGATTGTTGCAAGCCAGAGCGGTGAAACCCTAGACGCGCGATATTCGTCAGTCAGGGGTGAGGGAGACCTCACGCAGGATAGCGTACCTGGAAGGGTTGATAAGGTTCCGGTACGCCTTGTCGGCACTGAGAGATGTCTTGGGAATAACCATCCTAACGTCGATGATGTCAGCGTCGTTGTGGACGGTCAGCGTGAAGATATCCTAGTCACCTTTTTAGCAGAGGAGCGATGAAAGGTTTTCTTGCCGCGAAGGAGTCCCTTGACGAATGAAGAGGACTTCTTGGAGGCGCTTGGGGTATTCAATCCAGGTTCGAATTGCGGCGCGGGTGCCGCGGCGGTGGCGGGAGTACGCGTAGATTTGAACTTCGCGAACATGGTGTGCGAAAAGTGAACCAGATCTTTCAACAGAAGGCAGACACAATATCGAGAGGGTGAGGTGGTGAAAGAGAGCAAGTTCTTGGAGAAAGAAAGAGGAGAGAATGGTCGTTTAAGTATTCAGTGGACTCGCACGACGGGCCTCCGGGTTAGGCGTAGATCTTGTCCTTTGCGCTCTCGTCGCTACCGCGAAGGTCGGTGACCTTGAATGGGCGTAGCGGCACGGAAGTATTTCTAGCAGAAAGAGCAAACAAGACGATAAATTAGTCTGCGCCCAGGCTCTCCCCCCCCCTTTCATAGGCAGCGAACTTGCGAGGTGTTGAAAAGGAGCTTACCCTGCTGGGGAAGTTGACTATGCCTTGGGGGGGGGGGAACATTTACGCAAGCATACCGGAAGTGTCGCCCCAACGATGGTCGAAATACTCTATTTTCTGGTTACAGTGACTGAGATTGGAAAGATTTTCCTGGTTTGGCAACCCTCCAGTCTCCCGACTCGTTCCGTTCTATGAAGCGCCGCGGAATGTAACAACTCTTGAGACCAGAATCGCAGAGCCCTTGGAGCTTGCTCGCGGCATAGGTCTGACCTGTCAGTGGAGTCTACTGCTGAGCTTTCTGGTTTCGTACAGAAGTTAAAAAAAAAGGTCATTGAGCATATTTTTCAGTGCTATCCGTCTAATGTTAGTCATATATAAAATAGCAAAATAGCCTTGAACCCGGTTCATCCAACGCCACTGGGCTGTGTATTGGTCCGCACAGGGGTCAAATGGCGCCGACAAGGCCATCCCGTTCTAGCGGGCGGCCTGTGTCTCGTGCACCGAGTGTCGCCAAACCTAGCAGTCGCGATCGAACAGGATCTTTTGGAGCACCATAGCTCTCCAAGTCCCACTTACATAAATCGTCAGTGTAATGATCCCTTTTAGAGACTGGCACTGGCCCAAGTCCTGCCGTTATTATGCAGAAGAAGTTCCATGCGGTTGGCGTTACTTGGGCTTAACATCATGTACAGGAGCCCTCAAGAAGGTACGAAATGTAATGTCTGTGCTCAAACCGATTGGGGCTCGAGTGTCGAATTACCATGTTAGATCTGTCTGAAGGCTACAGTCGGCCCAGCCACTCACCACCTCCTTATACCGCGATAATGAATTGTTGACAAACATAAAGCTCTCAACGTCGGTGACCAGGAAGACACGTTTATTCGATTTGTTCAGGATCACGGATAGCACGTAGGTACCTGCCTAATCCATCAGACGTGGTCCCATGCCCTCCGGAAGCGTCAATGTACTCAATCTTCCTTCAGTATATAACTCTCTAATTCGCTGATCTCCAGGGCTGTAGCACCAGATTAGATTGTGGGCTACTCCATCCAAATTAGTTTTCACTGTTCTGACTGGATGCACGCCGAGAGGCGTAACCGGGATCAAGTTTGCGTGTCTTCGCCCTCGGTGGTTCAACGTAGCCTCGCCCAAAGAATAGTTCCACGACACACAAATCCGATCCGGGCCCGAATTTTTTAATCTCTGAGCGCAATATACCGAGGCATTGGACAGGTGCTTGATACTCTTACAACGCAACAAATCAGCACTCCTTCACATCGACGCCGACGAAAAAACGCCGACACGTAGCGATATGTCGTGAAAGAAGCGACCCGGTTGAAATCTAACGCGTATCGCATCCGAAATAAATGGTCCGAAAGCAAACACGTTGAATTCTTTGTCGAGAATGCGAGAAAGATATCCTGTCTTCCTAGGGGCATTGATACGGAAGTGCCCTTCGAGGAAGCCCGATCCTCCTAGGGACACGCCTGATATATTGCCGTGTAAGGTCGAAAAGCTAAGCTAATCAACCTCACGTGAATTTATTAGTATTTATTGGATTTGTTGATGTAAGCGTGTTAAGGGTTGAGTTCACTCCAGGTGATTCAGTGGCCGTAAGACGCTTAATTATTCTTCGGGGACAGGACAGCTACCCTACTCTCTCTATATATAGACGAAGCGGAATAGTTGTGCGGTCCGGTAAAGTAAAGGAAAACATAAGAGGGACATAGGCGAGAGGACCGATTCCCATATACAGCCTTGGTTGTGATGGAGACCCGTTCTTCGGCGAAGCGAGGGCCGAACCTCGCCTAAGGGAGGACCTCGTTCGCATACCCTGGTCAGAAAAGGAAAGGTCAGTAACTGCGTAGAACGGGTTAAGTAACGGAACCGTGGGATCGGGCACTCTCCCCTACATGCCGGCAGGTGGAGGCGGTGGGCGCGGGGAGCCTCAGCGATCGTCCTATGTTTACGCAAATCGTCAGAGATCGGCCCAGAGGATACATCTTCGGGGGAGGGGTACCCTGCCAGTGTAGATGAGGCCGCTTGTGCTGCTTCCTGCGTGCTGTAGTATCGTGACACAAGTGCACGCTGCAATTTGTCCCAATGCGCCTGGACTTCTGGATCTAAATTCAGGTGCCACGTAAACGCCTCTCCATCCAAATGAGTAGCAGCAAATTGGCTATCAATTCTGTATCGCGCGATCGGTTGGCTGCTCGTGCCTTGCGTCGGAGAGGTGATGAATTGGGTAACTTGTGTCGTTCCGCCAAACTCTCCAAACTTCAAATCCAATTCTGCAAGTCCTCAAGATGTTATGAGTCTACAAGGGAGACTAAGGTCCGTGAGGAACATCCCCTGAGTCTCGGGGAAATCCCAATAATAATTACAGAGAAAGCAGACAGTATGTACTAGACAGCAAACAGCATCCGACATCTCGCGAGACTCTACAGCAGAAAAAATGTACACGGTCGTGGCAAGACATCCAACGATACAATAAATACGATTACAACTGCAGAAGAAGACCGCAAAACCAAAGCCAGAATCGTTTCGATAATTTCAAAGACGAAAGGCTGACAGCTACGAAATGCATCGAAGAGGCGCAATCACAAATCGCTCCCGTTGACTGGTTTGATCTGTAACTTGAGGTTCGGCGTCGCCAGCTGGGGTACTCGGCGTTGAAGCTTCTTCACGTCGCACAACAGGGACGCCGTTTGGGAGAAGTGGACTCTAGCGAGTGCGAGTCTTGCCCGTCTCCAGACTTCCCCCTTGATGACTGTCTTCGGAATGCTGCTGAGTTTTTCTCGATTGGTTTCCACGCCGTCTTCGTCCCAGAGCTCCTGATCGATTATGAGGGATGCTTCGAAGTGCAAGGCTCCCTCATCACATCGGTTCATTTCCACCAAAATGCCACCCTTCATTGCCAACATTGCCGAAACATCGGCCTCGTTCCCGATCTTGCGGTATTGGGCAATAGCTTTGTCGAACCAAGCGAGGGCTTCCTCTTTATCGCCGATGGCCGCCTTCGAACGAGCGAGGAGAGCGGCCACTTGTGCGAACCGCCTGCTGAAGCTGATTGCGACATCTGCATGAATGTAGTACGACTCCTCGAGGATTGGGATGGCTTCGTCGAATCGATCTTGCTTCGACAAAAATGCTCCCAACAAGAAGAGTGCTACACCCAATTTGTATCTGATGTCGCTGCGTCGAGCAAGACGGACCGACTCGCAGTATAGTTCCTCTGCTTCACTGTAGTTACCTTGAAGTTCCTTGACATCCCCAAGGCGGCGAAGGCAAGTGCTCAACCCATCCTCCCATCCAATAGTTGTCGCAATATTGCGGGCCCCCTGGAGAGCAGAGATCGCATTGTCAAAGTGGTCGATCATGCTGTTTACAGCCCCGAGGGTAAGGAGAGCGCGGGCTTCTCCTAGCCTGTCACCACAGCTGGATGCAATATCAACAGCCTCCTTGGCAGTAGACAACGCCTTTGCAGTCTGGTCTTGCATAAAGTATTGTTCTGCCAGATGTTGGAGACATTTTGCAATGCCCGCTTGATTCCCCTTCGCCCGGAAGATTTCCAAGCTCTCCTCCAGATAAGACACAGTGTCCTCCACCGTGGGCTGAGAGTAACCGATCCAGTACAGGGCATCTGCTACGCCCATGTCATCCTTTAGACTCCTATACTTCTCTAACGCAGCGGAGGCGGCGATTAGGGCTTCCCTATCGTTGGAATTGCGGGAGGCAGCAACAGCTTGTTTGCGAAGGACGCTGGCAACGCCTCGGTCATTTCCTTCTTTTTCATATAGACATAGAGCCTGCTCAAGATATGCAAGTCCCGCTTTGTGATTGCCTTTCCAACTCTCGAGCAAGCCGAGGTTCTCGAGCAGAGCAGCCGAACGGGTATGCGCATCCGCACTCTTGGGAGCCGGAGGACAGTGGGGCTAAATGAGAAAAATTCAGCAGCGGTTTCTAAAGCGGCTTAGATGAAGAAGGGACTCACAAGGTTCTCAAATATTGTTTTACACATTGTGCTTGTCGGGCGTTGCAGCGGGTCGAGCACCCAGCACCTAGTCATCAACTCCCAAAGCTGTAGGCACTCGCTTAGGCGAGATTCTCCATTAACATGGGGAAGGGGACCTTCGAAAATTTTGCGCATGATGACAAATTCCGCTGCAGCTTCCCCATAGGGAAGCTCGCCGGTCATTATCTAACAAACAAGGACTGTTAGTCGGACGTCAAAATAGAGAAAGATATTTGACATACCTCCCAGGCTAGCCAGGCCCAAGCAAATATGTCACTGCGCGCAGTCCTTGGCTGACCCTCAAATAGTTCGGGACTGCACCAGCGAATGGATCCTTTAGCGACGACTGTGCTCTCGAGCCTACGGAACCCCCCATCTTCATGCAGTCGCGCTAGCCCAAAGTCGCATAGAACAGCTCTGTATTCCGAGTTGACGAGAACGTTCGGCTTCCGCAATAAACTCAGTTAGATGGACAGCCGACTGTGCAAGGTCTATGACTTACAGACTTGATGTCTCCATGACACACTGGTGGATCCAGCTGGTGAAGAAACGCTAACGCTTCGATAGTATCATAAATCTGGTGGAGCGTGAACGGTCAGCGCGAGGCCCTTACAAAGTCCAACAAAGACTCGCCAGCGACAACTTTTCTGGTACCTCAAGGTCACGCCCTTTGATGAATTCGCTCACGTTTCCGTGCGGCTCCCATGTGGATATTAACCACGCCTCTTTGCGGTCAAAATCAGCGCAGAAGCCGAGGAACGTGGAAATACCCGG
>WSUI01000594.1:5785-21832 GCA_019633595.1 Tulasnella sp. UAMH 9824
AAGCAGGATTGGATTCTATTCTACTATGCGGTATACGCGTTCTTCGTGTACACATCACACGCGAGTAATCTCGGTCTATCCGCAATATATTGGGGTCGCTGCACCTTGGCCAGCGTTACCTCCCACGGACTCCGTTTCTATTGATTCCATAGTATTGAGTATAACCAAATGAGCGATACCAGCAGCAGAATTACAAGCTTAGTCTTCTCCTCGACTGTAATCTGGGAATAAGGCGTGAACTTGTCCGATACACTGTAAAGGGGAAAGCGAAGACCGTAATATTTCATGGCCGGATTTTTCGATGGTCAGATACCATGATCAATTAGTTTAGTCATATCCGAATATGTATAAATCAAACCTGTCTTCTCCAGCTAACACAGAGATTTTCTACATTCAAGAAATGAGAGTTTTGGATGGCCGTGGGGCGGCCGCCGCCGTGGGAGCTGCTTGTCCGACTTTGTCAACCAACCCTATGCGCAGGTTAGCTCAAGGATGCACCAGGACCTGTTCTGAATCTGCTCGCGACACCATAAAATTCCGTCAGCTATGCAGCTTCTACCGCCTCCGCTCTTCGATGATTTCTGGGATCCTTCTCAAAGAGCATTGCAACCACACGCGACTAGACAAACCTGAGAGCGTTAGATCGCACCAGAAATAAAGACCGCCTGTCCTCCGTTCATGATACACATTAACCAGAAATTTTGCTCCGGTGTGGCTATTAATTAGAATGTTTACTCAACTCCGAGGCCGGGGTTCGGGGCATGATCGAAGTTCGACATCAGAGTTTCCAAACTGGGCTAAGCACCAACCCAACCGTCAATCTTTTTTTCATTTCCCCACAATGGATTTAACAAGGTAACAAATCTCCGGGACCGAGGCCTCGACGTCTGCAGTCCAGCCAAGAGGCCCTCAACAAAACTTGTCGAGATAGATTCCTCGGTTGACTTTGATCGGTCGTCATGCAACTTGTTCTATATTGCCACGAACTTTTCTTTTCGAACGTTTGTGCGTTCTGCTCGCTGCCCTAATGAAGCAGTAAAAGGTGGGATCTGGGAAATCGTCGACCTTGTCAAGCCAAAAGATTGCGTGGGCACCACCGGCCCCCATTGGGCGCTGGGAACGATTGGGTGGTTGATAACCGGCGCTCAAGCAAACAGCATTGAGTCTTGTGATCATAGAATCATCAGAGCGTGAAATGGCATCGAAGACTCACCTCGAAGAACGGAAGAAGGGGCGCTGCACTGTGTCTTTGGTGGGGAGCCTCTTGCACATCTTCCAGGTTAGCGCCGACAACCTCGTTGGAGGATTAAGCTTGGACGAACGCACTGCTGGATCCCTTGTTGACGTGTAACCTCGAGCTATCCCAGCAAGCATTTGTGAAACGTGTCTAGAAATGGATGGAGTGCGCCAAGCAATTCGTAGCTATACAATGAAGGACACGTTCGAGCACAATGCGAGCGGCTGAGCCAAGTTCGGGGAAGAAAACAAAATCTGTGCTCACCGCAACCCTCTGGCGATTGTATTCAAGCGTATCTGGCCCACCCCTTGGTGCCGCCCCTGCGCGAACGATCGAACATTCGTTCGCTGTCGCCATCACAGCACGGGGTCGCGAAGACCCAAGCCCTTAGCCTCCCGGTCGTCTCTATCACCGCATTCACGCACATCACAGGAACAACGAAACACAAAAAGCGTACACATTCCTTATGATCTCCCCCGAAGCGGCTTTTTGCGAGGGGATCTCCTAAAGGCGAAAATCGTTCAGGTGAGCGGGGGTGCATCGTCGAAATCGCGCCGCCCGCGATTGACACCCCAACGTCTTGCGTGCCTCGAAGCTCCAGGAAGAGGCGCACGCGCGTAGAGGCGTTAGATCACCGAAGGACAAGTGGGGTCTGCGGGAAAAGGTAAAGAATCAGGCGGGCGGGGGGAATAGACCTCCGAGAAACCGCGTTTTTTGCCAAGGGGGAGAGCGCTTTCCCGTCCGGCGGCCCGGTCGCGTCGGGTGAGAGTGTAAGAAGGTCTAATCGCTCCTGAACTTGCTGTCAACAATCAGCCGACTTGGTGGCTCGCATTTCTTGTGCCCCCTCTCGTTGAGTTTGGGACTGGACTTTGGCAAGCAAACAAGTTAGGGTGGCGGGTAATCAATGCCAACGTGAAACGGCGACCTTGAATTGAAAGAAATCGTGAGCATCCTAATTACGGTGGCATCTCCAGGGCAAGGATCAGGAGACGAAGCTAATCTATTGGGCCGACGCATCGAACGCCGGTTCCCGTCTATACCCCAAGAACGCCCTTCTGTTCGGCGAGGCGGGTAGGGGTGGGTTCGCTTGCACTAGTAGCTACTTAGATATCTCCCCCTTCGGAGGTTTCCGACCTTCACAGCAAGTTTTCCAAACTAACAGTTTTTCTTCTTCTTCAAGCCTCGTTTCCCCTATTCACACAGCGGGAGCAAAAGGGTTTAGAGCCAGCTGGTGGAGCGAGCGGCTCGGAGATAGGCCTGACGTCTTGTGAGAGGGCGAGGGACAGGGAGAGACCTTGTGGCGTTTCTCGTGGCGTTTCTCGTGACCCACGTCTCGGAGTTGCATAAGGTGGGTCTGATACATGAGGCGGACGAGACGGACGGGGGAGACGGGAATTTCTGCAAGAGGGTGTGCCCGAGGTCGCGGGATTCGGGTATCGATGGTTCGGGCAGTTCCCTCCCGAGAGTAGAGTTTGACAGCTTTGCCAGGTTCGCTCCCCCCTTCGCCAATGCCGATGCCGCAGGCTATGAGCTCGCAATTTCAAAAAATCGTGCCGTGCCAGCGACAATGGGAGCTAACGAGGTGGATGACGCCCCCTGCGGCTTGAAAAAAAAAGAGAGTCAAAGGGACGGACTCAGCGGCGGTGACGGCCAGTTGGATCCCTTTGGTGAACTTACTTTGTATGGCAGGATCGGCCCTATAATCCCCTGCGAGTCTTCTTCTGGCCCGGCATTTCACTCAAGGCCTACTTCAGACTGTCTCATCAGAAAGTCCTTTCCTCCGTAGCGCCAAAGTTCAACGTTAATTATGCCACGCAGCTTCGAAAAAACCGCACCGCATCGTTTTATCTGTTCGCTCCTCGAAGCACTTCCTGCGACTTGCCAGGCGTTTCGTTGTGGCCTGGCGATAAGGCGACGATTTCGCTGCACCCTCTACCCTCCGTGCCCGTGCCAGCCAATGATCGCGCGCGTGCTTCCACGTCCACTAACTTTGCCCTGAGAATGGGAAGCGAGGGGAACGCTGGAGGCGGAAAGGGAAACGTGTGAGAGCATCGTCATGAGTGCAGCTTCGCGAGGGTTTGTTCTTTTCGGCAAGCTGCGAAGAGGAATCTGGGACAGCTTGTTGCCTCTGCCCATCGTGCAGGTAATTGAACGATCGAGGTTGCTGCGACGAATTTGATGGATGGATGATGAAGAAGAGGGCCTCTAGCGTCGACCTCGAAATGGAGAGAGCCACCCAAAGTCATCGGCGGAGTTTCAACTCAACTCAATCCCCTCCTTCCCGCCAAATCCGGTATCCTAGTTTCCCGAAAAGAGCGTGTTCGTTGCAGTAAGCGAGGGTCTAGAGTGACCCTCTCCTCCCCTCTTCGTGATCATCTGCGCTTTTAATGATGGGTGGAACGATTGTACGATTGATTTTTGTTATTTTGGGGCGCGGCGTTTACTAAATGCGGTTATGGGTGTGAGAGAATCGAGGTAAAAGCCTGCACAAGGACAAATTCCTTCACGACCTGAGCCCAAGGCACGCTTCCCCTTGAGCGGCTGGCTTTTTCTTATTGGCGTATCCACTTCACCCACCTTCCGGCTTGGAGTGAATCGCTCAGCTCGGGGAACTGCGACGTCAAAGGGGTGTATCACCGCGTTTCCCGGGGATGGCAGTTGGGTTTCTCGGGTGACATTCTGGCTTCACTAAACCCGCGTCTCGCTTCAAGTTTCTTCCTCTTCGCCACCGCTAACCACTTGAGATGACGAGGATCTTCTTTTTTGATCCTTTTGTCCTGATGCCTTTCTCTCCTCGGACGGGATGAACGGACGCGTCGGCGGGCGTGCCTACGTCAACTGCGCGGTGCACCCCCTAAGGGTTGGGTCTTTGTCGTCATTCCATCCATTGCATTGCGATGAGATGAAGGGGGAAATCGGGCGGAGCGGCGGTTGGCCCGATGGATGGGTTTGGAGTTGATCGAATACCGAGGTGTGACATAAACATTTGAAAAATAATCAGCGCACGATAGCCGCCGGTCAGGGTTCGGTGGGTGGTTCGCAGCCGCTCTTCGGGACTGGCTGACGACGACGACGACGACGACGACCCGCTACTCGCGAGGTAGATAGGGTTTTGCGCCAGCCGAAGAGAAGCGATGGAAGAAGCAACCGGGCATGGCATGACCATGACCAATGACAAATGATGTCGAACCCGATGCTCAGCGTTGAAGGTTTGCCAGCCCAAGTGGCCGTTGATCGTGGGCTCAGTGGAACCACGGTGAACACCGAGAGCTTGTAATCGTTCGTCACCCCCCCCCCCCAATACGAAAAGTAATAAATCGGCAAGCTACGTATTTAGTTATCTAGTGAAGGGAAAAGAAAAGGTAATTGGAATTCCATAAGAAGCCTGCGGTCGCGGGTGTAGGTGGTGCTCGGCAAGGGGTGAGAGCCACCTAGCCTACCACTGTCTCGGCGACCCCTTAGCACCTCTGGCCTCCGGCGTTCTTGTGATCTCTTTTCTCCTCCGGTAGTAGTCATTGCCCCTTGTCAGTTAAAAAAGAGTCAGAACCTGGCCTTTAATGAAGAAGGGGGAATGTGTACGACGAGATGCGGTCTGGTGGCGATCCATGTGGTTAGAGTCCGGCGAAAGAGCGCGCCTTCCTCTATTTCGGACAGTTTGCCATGCCGGGTTGGCCACAGCGCCTCGGTCATTCCGACCGCGGTGTTGGTACCCGGACGATCACAGAGAGAGCAAAAAAAAAAACAGCTCATTGAAAAATAAAATAATAAAGAGAGGTGGCCCCACATCGCTGGTTCATCTTCCGTTTCGGATATCGATTGGGCGGGGGGAAGGGGAGAGCAACTCGCGCTCTTCTCCGAGTCCGGGGTCTGGAAGCTCTCCCTGCAGGCGGGCTTTCCCCTTACCCCGGGTTTAAGGCCCAGCTCCCAACCTAGGACCTGATTGGTTGGGAGCCCAAAGGCTGTGGGAACGATTCCTGGGTTTGGTTATTAAACAGACCTTGTGCTTTCCCCCATTAAGGTGTCTGCATCCTCCTTTCGTTCGTGGAGTACTTTGAAGTCCCTCGCCCCTCCTTCCTCCCCTCCCCTCTGCCTGCTCCCCCTCCTCTCTCAGCTCCTCCCGATTCGTACGATCTGCCCAACTCGACGCAACCTCTTCCTTCATCCCCCCATCCATCGCCCGCCCCGACCCAACGCTTCCCTCACCCCCCCTCCTCGTTCGCGTTGATTTCATTTCCCTTTTCGTAAACGCCTCTTTTTGGTACCCTCCCCCATCTTCTTCGCTACTATTGCCTGCCCTCTCGACGTACACGGACATCAGCTACTCTCATCGTAAGTCTCCCAATCCCTTTAAAAGCGGCTTGCGTTCTCTTCCCCGTTGCTCTCTTCTCTCTCTCTCTCTCTCTTTCCCTCGTCCTGTCCCTTCCACCGCATACCATCCTTGCTAGCGTGGTCGGCGAGGATCATATGGCTTCTGACGCTAGCTCCGCTATCGTGCTGATGTGCGTGATCTCGCCCGGCGCGCCAAGCCCCATTGGAGAAAGTTGATTTGGAGCGGAGTTGGCTATCGCATTTCGCTTTGACCTCGAGCACATGGAAACACCAAACCCCGTACTCATTCTGCTCTTGTCGGCCTGTAGTCCTCCGCGCACACATTCAAGACTCTTTGCCAGCCTTTCTTTCCTTCAACGAGGTCAAGGTAAGCGTTACACCTGCGCTTTGTGCTCTCTGCGACCACCCTTCCCTTCACCCCCACCCCTTCATTGCCTCCCAAACGTTTGGACAAGAGAGGTTGTATCTCGAGGTGGACGCGCGCTTCCCGATAACGGCAAAGATCCACCCAAGTTAAGCGTCATCGTGTCATCTCGTCATCCCAAGAGATCTTCCCCTCTTTCGTTGTTCATCCGTACTGCCACCCACCCACCCACTCGAAATTGAGCGCGCTGATTGGCCGCACCCCCTGTCCCTTTCCTGATCCCATGTGAACCCACCTCGACTGCCTTATCCATCAGAGTCCTTCTTCTCTCCCCCCCTTTCACTCTCGCTTTCGAGAGATGTCGTCATAGCCTCTTGATAGGCGTTGACGGCAACTCCGGGTGGCAATAAGGCCCATTATCTCTTCTCTCGCACCCCCATTTTCCCCGAAATGGAGGTCAGGTGCATCCTTCGAGGACCGATGAAAACCTGTGCCAGAGACCTGCGAGAACGAGAGCTGAAAGGGTGCAGTGAATGATGATCGGGTTGATGCAGCCGAGCCGAGGCGTCGTCTCGTGGCCTTTTCTTTCGATTTTTGGGATATTTACCGCCTCTCGACTCTTCTCCGTCCTCCCTTTCCTTTTTGGCCCTCCCCCCCTCTCCCTGCCTCTCGCTCTCTCTGCCCCTCCCTCGCTCACAGCCCCTCTCCGACCCGCGCTACTTTCCTGTTCTGGTTCTCGACTCAGCGATAAGATTGTAGCTGACACGCGCACTATCCCTCTCTCTGTCGATTGCTGTTACAGCCACTTCCCGACGCCGCGTCGTAGCGCCCTGACTCACCCGCTTCCGGATTACGCGCGAAGTTTAGTTACCGGATTTGGGGTGGTTGTTATTAACAGGAAGGTCAGCCTGGATTACAATAACAATAACCACCGCTATCCAACCCCCTCTCGCCCTCATCACCCCCCTTCCTTCCTTCCTCGCCCATCACTCGCTCTACGCTACGCAACTCGTGTACTAATCTCCCCCTCGCCGCACACAGACTGACAGGAATCGGAACGCGTCGGGTTTTCCCATAACCGGCAATAACAAAACGCGTGGCCTGGAGTGCTCTCATTGGCCCGCTCATCAAACCGCAATCACCTCATCAGTAATTCAGGAACTCCGCCCAACTTACCCCGCGCAAAGGCGGTCCATTTCGGGGTATACACCGACCGACTCTTGATACTTAACATAACCCCCCCCTCTCGCTCACCATCCCGCCTTCTCCCGGCAACCCCTCCTCTCCCCTCCAGCCAGCGAACCGAACCAGGTGGTGGCACCGCACGCCTCCCTCTCCCTCTCCAGTCTTTGTTTCCTAATCCAGGTGAGCCCACTTGTTAGAACTTTAGCCTTTGGCTGTTCCGCCTTTCTTCACCGCACGCGTTCGCTGGTCTCGTTCTTTGTTGCTTTTGTCGTCCTCGAGTTCCTTGCAAGGCCAATTGTTTGGGTGGTGGCACTCGCCCTTTCCCTTCAGGGCCATCTTCCCAAACCTTTTCACGAGCGCTTGATCTCACGCTCCCTTTTTTCCTTGGGTTATTTATTTTTTTCCCTTTCGGCGGAGGGGGTAAAGAGAGCGAGAAGAGAAGGGCCAGCGGCACAATCGCGATCCCCCCTTTGCCGTTTTTTTCCTTTTGGTTCCGTTCGTCCACATTCCAATTTTTCCCATTTCGTATCTCTCGATCCCCCCCCTCAACCCCCCTTCCCTCGCCTCCCTCTCCCTGCCCACTGCTCCCTTGCCATCGACGCCCAGCTCGCTAGTCTCACAAAAGCGATAAAGCAAAGCGGAAAGTCGTCACTCGGTAATCGCCGGACTCCTCGTATTCTCGCACTCGCGGTCCACTCCCAAATAAAAACAACCCGCTTTGGGGGATCCCCGTCATAACCTCTCCCCCTGCCCACTGACACGCTGTCCCTTCCGTTCCCTCCATATCCCCCACCTTCCTGTCCCGACATTGCTCTGGTTGACATCGAACTTGTTCGACTGACACCGTCTTCCTCCCTCCGCAGTTCCATCGTCCGCCTCGAACCCTCCCACTCGAATCACGAACAACTCACCCTTTTCCAACACAACACCCACTAACCAGCCACCCTCCCCTCTCGCATGTCCTATCACCACCCGCAAGCACCTTCCCATTATCCTCCAGCCGCATCTCACTACCCTCCAGGCGCACCAGCCGCAGGCGCACCACCTCAGCAGCAACACCTCGGCGACCCCGGTCCACATCCATCCTCCCCCGACAGCCCCACCACCTCCAGCTCTCGCAAACGCGCTAGACCCGCTGAAATGGACGCGCTCGCTGCCACAGAAGATAGCGCAAGTTACAAGGACTACTACGCCACTCAGCCTCCCTCTGCACAGGGCTATTACGATACGAGCGGCGGCGCACCCCCGCAATCCGCTACCGAGCTAGGCAGCCAAGTCGGCACGGATAACGGTGGATTCGCCATCGAACACGGAGATGGCGAAGGGGATGACGATGATGAAGATGAAACGCGTACGTTTTCATTCTCTTCATTAATTTTTTTCAATGTTTTCATTTCGCTCTTGTTTCGGGTTTGGACTGACGCGCTTTCGGTTTACTCGGTAGCGGCCCGACGCAACACCGATTCGACGAAAGCTGGACGCCGGAAGATCAAGATCGAGTTCATCCAGGATAAGAGCAGGCGACACATCACTTTCAGCAAGAGAAAGGCTGGTATCATGAAGAAGGTGCGTTCGATTGGTTGGTGCTCGGGATTTGGAAATTTGAATACTGACTGGGCTCTCTCTCTTGCCTTCTTCCCTTACCCATTCCTCCATCCTCGAATGCATTTCAAATGTCGTCGTCCGCGCACCTACCCCTCCGCTGCCCACTTACCTGGTCCCTCACTGCCTTAACGGAACGAATGGGATGTGCGCTGCATCGCGTTGCGTTTTTGCTTCCGCTCCACGCTTTCCACGCGACGATCCATTTATCCAACCTGCGGTGCGTGGGTGTTGCGTTCCCGGATGGATTTCACCGTGGTTTGGCGGTCCCCTGGATGAAACTCCCGTCATTGGCTCGTTCCTTTGCCGTTTCGGGATCGATTGGTGGTTACGTTCACGATGCGGTCACTCTTTGGTCTTGGCGATTCTAGGCCTACGAGTTGTCGACCCTCACCGGCACTCAGGTGCTCCTGCTCGTCGTTTCCGAGACTGGATTGGTCTACACCTTCACGACCGCCAAGCTTCAACCTTTGGTCACTCAACCCGAGGGAAAGAATTTGATTCAAGGTACGGGATCGTCTAGACAGTGTGCGAAGGCGGCATGCTAACGAACGGTTCTTTAGCTTGCCTAAATGCCCCTACCGGCGGTGGTTCCAATGGCGGCCCCTCTTCGGGTCCCTCAGGCCCTGGCGGACCGCCTGGTTCAGGTGCTGCTGGAGGTTCGTCCGGACGAGGTGGAGGCGGAAGGAACAACGTCGGTGGAATCAACATCGGTGGAGGAGCCGGCGGTGGTGATCCCGGTGTCACTGGACATGGAGGCCCTGCTGGGCATCAACACGCAGCCGGCGGACCTCCCCCGCTCGAAAGCAGCGAAGGCCCATTGGACAGCGGAAGCTCTCCCGCGACGCCCTTCCACGGTGGATATGGGGGTTCTCAGTACGCCGGCGGCAGGAGCATGACTGCCAGTTCCACCACCGCTGCGAGCAACTCGTCTCCCGCTTTGACCCACGCTTCTCCCAGCCTCGGCGGAGAAACGGGTAAGCGAGCTCGCCGGAGGACCGAAATCGCTCAAAAGGACGTTTCGATGGGTGTGCCTGTTGGAGGTCCTACCAGCCTGCGCAGAGCCACTCTGCCCGCGACCACCGCCGACGCTGCTGCAGCTCTTGAAGCCGAAGCGATGCCCAACGGTCACCCAGCCGCCGCAACGCCTGAATACGCTGGCGAACATCCTACGCCTCCTACTGGCGCTCCCCCCATGTCCCGGAGCTACTCCTCGTCTGGTCCCGGCGATGCGGGCAACGACAGCCCAGGACCCATGTACCACGCTGCTCCTGGTGGTGGTCCAGACGGTTGGAATGCGCACAGTCATTATCCCGCTCACGACGTTGGGCACCACGGGCACCATCAAGCTCCTTACGGCCACGGCATCCCTGCTCACCCTCCCATGCCCATGCAAACCGCCGTCGTTCAACAAGGATGGGGCGATTTCGGAGGTCGTCGTTAAACGCTTCTCCTCCATCTTTGAGAGCTGCCCAGCCAAGTCAACTTATAGAGATCCTCAACCTCCTCCCTCCTGCCCCCCTCAAACCAGAATCGCTACTATCTCCGAACCAAAACCAGTCCTCGTCCCTCGCCTCGCCTCGTATCCATTGAAAGATTTGGTTTGTCTATGCGTCTTTTTTTTTTCCCTTCTCTGTCCACCTTCCGTTCGTCTACCTGTTGTGTTATTGTTCTCGCTCTTATCTCCCACATTTTCTTGGGTTATTTCTTTTTCTCTGCCTCTTATTGTTACTCGTTGCTTTCTGTTAACTCGTCTCGGGGTCAGTACCGAGGGTTCCTAGGTCGCGTAGTCTGTCATTCCCGATCTGCCTTGCTAAAAAAAACAAAACGTAAAAGAAGTCTCGTCTTACAGATTAGGTCATATAGTCTCTTTGGGATTCGTTCCTTGTACTATGCATTCCATGTTGCCTCTGAATGTGCTTTTGTGCTGCTCGTGTGTCACTCAGTGGACATGATTCACTGGTCCTTGGTATAACTGTCCACGATGAGATAGATTCTACGATTGTGCAATACTCATTGCAAGGTAATAGTGACTTGACATTAGCGGGAAAAGATATTGAGGCAAAAGACAAGAGATAGATCCGAGGCGTAGTACATAAAACAGGTTATAGAAAGAGCAATGCTGCTTGAACAGCCCTCACTTTACCTTCATTTCTCGACCACCTTTCGACAGATATTCCGGCAGGGCAAGAGGTGTAGTTACGACATGGTACCTCGCCATGCACTCTGAAGGGCTATCCGTTTCGCCTGTAACAGATGAATGTGTCATTGATTCGCATGATGAGAAGCTTCAAGGTTCGCGCAACACATACCTGGTCAAAGGAGATCGACCCTTGTCTCAACTCAATCCTCTGACTTCCCGGTTCGCCCGAGTTGTTGTTGTCTTCATCGTCATCATCGAACAACCCTGCAGGAGTCGAACGATCGCGGATACCGGCGAAAGGAGATGGACGGCCGAACAACCCGGCGCTGGCATTACCTTGGACCGCAGTGCCGAATACGCCGCCCTTGGTTGGGGACCCGAACGCGGCGAAGTCGGTGAGGGGTTTGCGGGACGAAGGGGAGGTGGCGGCGGTGGGCGGTGATGACGGAGGAGTGGCAAGGCTTGTTGCTGGACGGGCTGCAGATATGGCCTCTGCTGCTGAGCCCAGCGAAGCTCTTGGGCGGGATGGTAGTGCAGGGCCGTAAGGAGAGTACCCGGAGCGACGACTGCCAGCAGCCATCAGGTACTTGTCCGTGAATCTGGGACCTCGGACCTAGCAACGCCGCGGAGTGAGTGTCTCGATATTTCGTAAAAGGGACCAGGAGGCGGCATACTTTCTTCAATTGGGGGCGCGCAGTTGCCAGATCCGGAGAGTTCTGCCATACTTGAACGTTGTGCTTCGCTTCCTCGCTCTCTCGGTAGATGTTCTCGACCACGAGCTTTTTCGTGCTTTCGTTCCTCAAAAGAAGCTTCTCGTGGAGCTCCCTTGCGACGTCATCGACGGATTCTTGTCCGCCCAAGATCCGTTGAGCGACCGCCTGACCGACCTCACGGATGAGACGTTCCATGTCAAGGTTTTCGAGGACCGAACCGATGATAGCATGCGCGAGCAGGTTGGCAGTGGTCAAAGGAAGCATGAGGCCTGAGGTAATTCCCGTGATTGCTTGATAGAAGTCGGTTGCATACTGGAAAGGTCGGAAAGGTAGAAGGAATCAGTCACAGTCAACGCAGCACGAGGCTCGATCGCGCAAAAACTTGCCTGATATCCGCTCAACGCTGGTTCACATGCAACGAAAAACTACAGATCGCGCGGCGTAAGGCTGATGTATGTGAAACCGACTTCGATGTTCCTTCATACCAAGGTTATGCCTCGCTGAGCCATCTGCCGTACGATTTGCAAAGGGTCTCGACCTAGATTAGGCAAGGGTCAGCTCGACCTCATTAGACTCAAAGTGGTTCGCCGCACCGTCCGGAGATCCGTCAGAAAAGCCTGCATAGCGAACCCGGTCAGATGAAGAGTCGCTAATCTAAATCGCCATCGCCGTACCATCTCCGTATTCGCCAATACCATGTGGTGGAGCATCTGCGATCAGAACAACCATTTTACTCGCCGTCGGCCTCCAGTCCATTTCTAGAGCCTCGCCCAGCGCAGCAGTGACCGCTTCTGGCCCATCTCCTCCACCAGCAGCGTACAAGGACTTGAGATGTTCTTGTACTTGCTTCGGATCGGAAGAGAAGCCGAAGTTACGGGTTACGTAGGTATGATCTTGAGGTGGATGGTCTCGGAAGGCGATTAGGCCAATCCGAAGATCGTCCTGGCTGACAAGACGCTCGGACTGGTGGATGGCTGAGTAGATTTCCTCGATGTTTTTGGTTGCAGACGCGATGTAGCTTCCCTGGGGTACGTCAAAGACGTAAAAGGAGGGTAAAAGAGACGTGAACCCCTGTGTCGGCGGCGGTTATGACTGCGAGCCGCGGAACGACACCAACCTGAGATCCGGTACAGTCTTGGATGAAAACCAAGTCTCTACATTAAGAGCTCGAAATCAACATCGACAGAGCGGGGGCGGTGATCTTCTATTCCGAGAAGAACGACTCACAGGAGCTTCCTGTTGGGATCAAGGTACTGCTGTTGCTGGAATGCCTGAGTCTGGGGCTCCGGCTGCCATGCTTGACCGAGTGATTGCGGTGGACCTGAGTCGTCGACTTCCATGACGTTTGAGAGTGTAGTTGACTCGAGAGAGAGAGAGGAGAGGACGATGGATGAGATGTGGATGGGATTGAGATTTATACGTTCGTTCTTTCTAGGATTCGTGGTTTGAGCCGAGACTGGCAGGAATCGCGTGTTGTGAGGGTCCCGTCATATAGATTATGTAACTCCGCTCAACCCCGTCCGTTCCGCCCGCACGCACGCCCCCTTCCGAACAAACCTCCCCAATCTTCTACCCCGGCTTAAACCATGGTAGACGCAGGTAGATGTGGGAAGGCACGATGCATCAAAGTTCATCGTAAATCTTACCATATAGCGCTCGCCAACCCACTCGCAATCGCACCGCTCGCAGCTACCCGCATCGTCCAATGGAAATTTACGTTTCTGAAGCATATATCAACTGAAACGTAAACCCGTGACCAATAACTCCGGCAGAAGTGAGAGTCAATTGGAAGTCGGCGCCGATCCGACCGTGCAATATTGAGCTGGACAAATGAAAATCTCTAGACCTTAAGGGTCACGTCCGGCGCCTGGGGCCTGTTCCGAGGCCATGTGTTCGCGAAAGCTTCGGTGCAGTCAAGGAAACGTGACATTTGAATCGATGATATTAACGGTGTGGTGGAAAGGAGGCGCAGCTTATCAATCACTGCTCTGATGCATGAGTCCTTTGAATCCCCTTCGGACCTTTCCTCCGATGAGCACGAATACTGTCTGAACAGCGGAGGAAGTCGAACAGGTTTGTCTAGGCCTCCGTGCGACCAACAGACCTCAAACTTGCTCTATATACCTTAAAACTCATCAGATCCATCGTATATTACAAATACTCCAGTAACTGTACGGATCCATCGTCTAGGGCCTTGTTCACAGCGATTCGTGTTACAATTTGCGGGGGAGCCCTTTCTCTGTCGTGAGACTCCTTTCGGCAACACCCAGTCAAGTATTTCCAGAGAAAACCTCGGAAAAGAGGACCTTGCCTCAACCGGTTCACATCTCAAGCTTTCTGGAGACGGAGGTCAGGATCGCTAAATACAACTTAGTAAGGAAAGTTTGTCAGTCGTACACCTCGAACCAGTTGCAATATACAATCATTTCACATACTGATCAAGTATCCATATAAGTGTCGTCGGCGTCCGGGTGTATTGCTGAGCCTTCAAGCCAGCTGTCGTCGATTCTCTTGAAGTTGAGGACTTCGGAGAACCAGGAGACCTGTTCTAGGGTTGGATGGCACTCTGGTGGTGCATCCCATGAGGGATCGATCCGTAAAACTTCCAGTGGATTCATTCCTTCCGTTTTCAACCGAGATTCCACCATCGATTGAATCGAAGTGACGGTATATCCCCTGCAAGCGTCAAGGAACCACCACTTGAGCTGAGGACAGCAACGCCCAAGGTCCGGGAACCATTTCCCATCCATGAAGTCAATCGCCCTGCATGCTAATATCCTCAAATTACCGAAATCGAGGAGTGATGAGGGAATGCAAGTTACATAATGATTGTCGGCGGGCTCAGGCTCCAGGCCGAAGTCAGCGTTTCCCGTGATGGAAATGACCTGGAGTTGGGATGTGGTATTGATCCTGGCGATGTAATCAATGCATCGGATGTCTACCACTCCGTAGGAATATGTTCGCGAGAAACGTTGCGATCGAGGAAGAACCAGGGTCCGTACGACGGCGCTCCTAACGCGAATGGTCGTTTCGATGTCAAGCACTTGCAGGTGGTGGTGGGTGCATGGGGAAACGGTAATGGCGTCCACGTTTTCCTCGTCCGGCAAGGTATATTCGTCGTTGTCGGGCCCGTGTACCATTACGAGAATTTCAAGCGAGGGCGATTGGGATAAGAGTTGATGAATGACTTGGACCAGTGGAAGAGGTGCAATATCAAGTGATCCTGCGCCAACTTTAAGGCTGACGAGATTTTGGAATGCTGAGTAAACGCTGAGGTCGGCTGCCGGATTGGTCCATTCGAGGTTTCGGAGCCTCGGGAGATTAAAGATAACCCGACGGGCATCCCATCGAGGAGAAGTGATTGGGATCCTCTGGTGGGGCAACCTGAATTGTTTACGATCCTGAACAACTTCAAGCCGTTCCAAACGAGGTGTCGACTGGCTCTTGAGCCGGTCCAATAGGATTCTCCGAATCTTGTGCGGAACATTCACAAACCGAAGCGACCTCCACCTTGCCACGTGGGGTACAACTATCCGCATGATTCGGCGTAGATTTGGAATGCTGGACGTGATGAATGGTTCCTCGCCCAAGATGATTTCCAGGAGTGCATTGCTCGACCTGCCCAACTTAGCTTCCAAGACATCATAGCGCGGTGCAGCACCTACAAACTCCAGACGGTTCCATAGCAAAGGCATCGACAGGGTGTACATCCTCCAGGTACGGCAAACATGGGATGCGAGGATTGCGAATTTCTCTCCGTCTTCTCTCCAACGGATATTGATTATAATCTGAAAGACGTCGAGAGGAAGCTTGTTAATTGGCTCCAGGTTCCGGTTAACCCGGCTAGGCCGATGAGGTGCGAGCATTGAGGCGTGCCGAGGAGTGATCATAATGGGAGTTTTTGAATCCGATATGATAGCATCCATTTACGGAGTCGAGAATGACGTCTAGAAAGGGAAGGCGGAAGGTGGTGGGAATGCTGACCCTGTCTCCCAACTAGCAGGCAAACTTGCGCAAATACAAGGGGAAACTCGATTTACGTCGTAATCCAGCAAGCTTTTGACGATTATCACCCCGGCCGAAAGGTTTAGCAAACTGTGACTTATGTTTCAATACCTGCCAAAAGCTTCCTGGTGCCTGTGCATCCGAAAGCCTGATTGGCTCGTAATGGACGACATTCTTTGATCGTTGGCCTCTCGGTCGTTGCACTGGTATGCTATCCCACCAGGGTTATACCCATTTTATTGAAAGGGAGTTGACTACTTCGAGAATATGGTATGAGTGCGGCGTGGAGGACATATGCAGTATGTGCGATAAATAATATGAAAATATTCTTGAAAGGCAAGATCGGTGTGGGAGGGCGTGGCTAGGTCGACGGCTTGGAGTCTTTGTCTGCCTGCTCCGCACGATCCCCAAAAGTCCACAGCGCGCCCTTGAATCCAAGCGGCGGACTCCTATATCCTGTTGGTGTATG
>WSUI01000595.1:0-16603 GCA_019633595.1 Tulasnella sp. UAMH 9824
CGAGTTCTGGCCTCGTTACGACCCCTCCAACACTGTTCCAGTCACCATCTCATATGTATAGATATTTCCTTTATGTAGATATGAGATTTTCACTACTTCCAAAGATTGAATACCACTTCCCGCAAACGCCCGGTCGAATTTCGACGTAGGTTCGCCTGACATCCGAACCGTCTGCCCCTCCAAATCCAGCAACTTTGTCGATGATCCTTCCTCGCCCGACTCCGAAGACCTGAGGCTACCACTGCAATACCCCGAGAGCTTCGCCGAAGATTGAATGCTCGAACGAAAGACTGACAGCTTTAGCGTAATGGTCACCTCCAGTGATAGAAATAAGGCTAGCTAGCTTGGAAGCTATGTGAGCCCCTAAAACGGCAAAGACGCCAAAAAGTTCCTTGGCGCCAACGAAATGGTCGAGATGTAAAAATATCGAGGAGATATCATGCCGCCCGACCGCGCATATAAGCGGACCGGTTAGCTCCGTCGATTGGCTTGGCGGGATCTCCCCCGCGCCCAGCCTCCACTTCCATTAGAAGCCGCCGTCTCTCATTACTCGTGGAAATATCGCGACGTTAGTTTTCTCTTTTGGCGGCAATTTATTGACATCCAATCCAATTCTCGGGCTTGTGGGCCATTGCCAAAAGACAATCATTGGACGACGCTGTACCTCCACCTCAAGAACGCTATGCCTCCACCTCAAAGACGCCAGACCTCCACCTCAAGAACAGTCCCGATGAAGTACCGCAGCGTCCTATTTCTATTGCTGAAAGGTCGAGTGCAGGAAAGGGATATTCTTACCCCACATCACAACGTCAGAAATGGGAAGGAGACCTGAACAGCGACCGAAAACTCTCCTTCCACCAGAGCTCCGAAACGTTGGTACTAGTACTATAAAAGCGTCTCCCGTATTTTATGGGACCAGCAGTCCTTTCATTTCGACAAGCATCTACTCATGCGCTCCTGGCTAGTTCCTTTGCTCGCACTAGGCGTACAGCTTTCACAGGCTTTCACCCCTACGACCCTCGAGGTCGCATGGCAGTCCATGAACCCAGGTAAGTAAACTGCTCTTGCTAATATTAACGTTGTGTAGCTGGTAATGACGTGTTTTGCTTTAGGGTGGAATCTAGGAAATGTACGTGACAAGAGTGTCTTATTCTGCAAATCGAGCGTTGAAGTTTAGAGTATAGACCTTGGACGCAATCCCCTCGGAAGGAGAGTAAGTAGTTGCACTGGCCCTAGCTAACCCAATCTCAGCTCACCACGGCACATTGTGATCAGCTGGGGAAACACTGCATCGGCAGATATATTCACGAAGATCAAGGCTATGGGCTTTAAGGTGCTCACCATTTTCTTTGAAATGTGCTGACAATGTTTGAGCTTGCTTACTTTTCTGCCGCATTCGACACTTGGCGTCCTCAGTCTGTCCGCATTCCCGTTACCTGGACCCATCACTTACTTGGCGGAAACAATACTGTTGATCCAACATGGATGAACCGTGTCGAGACGGTGGTCGATTGGGCGCTCGACGAGGGACTTTGGGTCGTTCTCGTAAGCCTACCCCTTGACACCGCGTCCCAAGTTAGCCTTAATCCTTTTATGAAATTAGAACGTTCATCACGACTCCTGGGAATGGTTCGATATGAGCAGTCCGACACCAGAGAAGGAACAAAAGTTCGAGACTCTTTGGAAGCAGCTTGCGGCTAGATTCAGTCTCAAGGTATCTACTCTTAATCCCCTCCTTCATTGAATAGATCACGAGATGCGCCCCCTGCAGCCCGAACGTCTCATTTTTGAAGCTCTCAACGAACCGGCTGGAAGTGCAAGCAAGGCGACCGCTGATGCAGTGAGTGATTTATCGACCTTACTTGGAGGGTTCACGGAACCTAAATACTTCCTCGTTAGTACAACAATGCCTATCTCCAATTCCAAAACATCGTCCGAAATTCGGGGGGTTACAACAAGAATCGGATCACGTCACTGGAGTCACTTTATGGTAACAGCGACTGGGGCAACGCATGGTGAGGCCAACTGCTTCCTACCGAGATAAGGGTGATCTGAAAATGATTTGTCTAGGTTCAACAAAATCCCTGCTAGTTGGGGTGATAAATGGAGCTACCAGATCCACTTCTACTCCCCTTACGACTGGATCTGGGGCGCGTGAGCACATAACTCTTGAAAGTGATATCAAACCTTTTCACTAAAACTGGTTATGCTACTAGATGGGGCAAATCGCTCTGGGGAACCGACGCTGACAAGGCCGCTGTTTGGCAGCAAATGGCTGTTCGTCCTGTCTAAACTAAAACCTTTCCACTCGAAGTCCTAACTTCTAGCCTCACTCCATAGGATGTAGCGGGCAACTTTACGGGCATCCCAACCATGATCGGAGAATACGGAATTATGGACTCGGGCAAGATCAATGAGTCTGCTTCCGCTTGGCTGGTACGAAAAACGCTTGTTTTCTAAGATTTCGTCCTCAAAGTCTTGATTTTTATGCCCCTCACTAGTGGCTCGACTACGTCATCCGAACGGGTCGCCACGTGCGCGTCTCTTCGATTCTCCTATGTCCCGCAATCGGACTGATATATCCCCTCAGTTCGGTTTTGTCCAGACCTAGGCAGCCTCAACCCCCACGGACGGTCGCATAAGCGAGTAGGGTTCCCCGGGGTTCGATCGATAAATTACTCCGGACTACCTGGGGGGTGACAGGTCCGCGGGTGCTGCAAGGAAGTGAATGGTGGGTGCGATGTGACGGGCAAGGGAAAGAACGAAAGCACCTTGAGGTAGGTGGATTACCTGTAGGACTGGGCGGACAAAAAAAACTAGGGGAAGACGACAGGGGAAGAGGGTCCGGCGCCGTCATGTGATGGAGTGCAGGTCGAGGGATGCTGCTGGTCGACAGAAAAGTCGCCCGGGTGTGCGGATCCCCGGGGGACGTAGCGGAGCGGTAGAATTTCCAGGATACGACAGGTATAGGAATGTCGAGCGATGCTAGCGACTGGAGTGGTGAGAATAATCGCGGACTGGTGAAAGATACCGCTGTTGGAGCAGCCGCGCGGGGCCCTCGGCCCCCACGGTATGGACCACAAGTGTTGAAAATGACTGAGTAACAGAGTTTGATTTGTCAAGCGTGGACTATAAATGAGTATCGAAGATAAAATGCGAAAAAATGGGCGGTGTCGAAAATATCCCAACACCCCGGCGGTGGTAGGACGCCATGGCCTCACCTCCGGGGCTTGGACCCCAGTGGGTACCAGTTCGGAAAGCGAACGGCACCTGCAGTTCATGATAAAGCGCCGATGCGGTGAAAGGATTGGGCAACGTGTCAAGAGTGCCGGTAGCTGAATTCTCGATCGTCGGACGGGATTTTGAGACAGCCGTGGGAGGGCCGGCAAGGACCCAACTTCGCCCCTCTCGCCCCCCCCAGCCTTATCAAACCTTTGTCGGAAATTTGAAATGCCGTATTTTGTAGGGGACAGCGGGTGGTGCTCATTTTACGCAGGTCGTGCAGGTTCGCCCGACCGACGCGATCGAGGCAGCCAAATCGGCGTTTATCCACGTCTGGCTGCGCTCGCGCAAAAGAAAGCCGGCCTACCTGCCCTTCTCAAATCAGCAACATAAGAAATGCAAGTCTATTAGCTCCAAGAGGGGAGTTCTAGCCTGCCTTTAGCATTAGCGTGACGTTACATCGACATGACGCCACAATGTTGTACCCACGACTTTCAACCCGGCCGCTCTATCGCGGTGCTTCCCCGCTATTCCCGGGAAAGTTAATACGGCTGTAAGCTCCAATCCGATCTGCAGATGCTCACCGTTGAATTTGGGACGGACAGATTGAGGGAGGCACATGATGAAACGATCAACTTGAAAGATAAAGAGCCTCAAAAGGGTGTTTTAAGGTAATAGGGCAGGTTGTATCGTTGTTGAAAAGCAGTCTGGAGCTTGGTGCGGAACCTCGGGATAGAATTGACCCTGTTGAAACCTCGGCCGTTGAGAGCATCGATGCACGAACATCAACCTTGCAAACCTCGCCATATTATATAGTCAGTTTTTGTAGCTTGGAAAGCCTGAGTCCTATCAGACTGCCATCCCCGGGGGTGATGAACTTGAGGGAAGGGCCTCACCGCTGGAACTCTGTAGATTCCTTGACCGCTTGGCCAATAGCATTGTATCGTTACATTGAATAGCCTGTTTATGTGTTTGAAGCCACAAGGCTGAAATGTGGCGAGCTCCATCTTTGGCGTCACGTCGGAGTTACGAAGGTCAAGGGAGGATCTATCCAGCGATCGCACCTGATTGAAACTATGCTTCTTCTATTGTATTAGTGCCTAAAATATTTTACAAAGGATTGATATGAAACGTATACTTCTATGATGAGAGAAATGGTGTTCTATACAGCTATGAGACGGAGGAGCTAAACAGCGGATTCAGGGGGCGGGGCGCTTCGAGCGAGTTGATTGGCGCCGTGATGAACTGGCATTGATACGAGCTTGGGTTTCATTGATGACGGTTAGCTGATTGCGACGGCGAGTTGTATTGCTGCTCCCGGTAGCGGTGGCGGGGGCCTGTGCTGGAACATTGCGGTTGGACCTTAATTGGCGGCGACTAGAGTCGTGGTGGTCACTTTGCCAGTTTGGGGGAATGTCGGGGACGCACCGGCGACGCTTTCCTTTAGGAGTTGGGAGCGGGGTTGGGGATGGTGGGCGCACTGCAGGGATGACCGCAGCAGGAACCTCGGGGGTCGAGTGGGTGGGCGACCCCGGGGGAGCCGCACTGGGCCCCCCGGGCTCCGCTGTAACCGCCAAGCCCGGGGTGGGCTCCTCCCCCTCCGGCCAAATCCGATCCTCCTCCTCATACAAGACCTTAGAGGCTGATGATGACGTAGAAGCTCCATCTGAGACTGCTGCTGCGGTAGTCTGCAGTTCTGGCGAGGACCATTCGTCCAGAGGTTGGCTTGGGGTGTTACCCGGCCCCTGGGGGCTGCCGGTTTCGGGCTGCGATTCGGAGCCCCGAGAAAGCCTTTTTTTTGACTCATCGCTGGCAGAGGCTGGGATACTGGGGCTAACAGACGCTCTTGCCGAAGCCTCATTGGAGGGTTCCGCGCTCTTCATGGCCTCATCCTCATCCACGGGGACTGCGCGGAGTAGGAGCACCTGCGTTAGAGAATGCGGGCCACAACGCTTTTCTGTGGGCTTACTTTGGATAATTCCAGGACAAACGCTCTCCGACTCCCAGCGGCTGATGGCCTGGAGCACATTGGCCGAGGTCAGCCGATCTTCCCATGGGGCATCGAAGTCGCCGACCTCAGTAGACACTATCGGGTAATATTTAGCCTCACAAAGCCTCTGAGTGGCTGTGGGAAACTTACTGGCAATCGCTGTTTTCAAGTCGCTGAGATACGTCGTCATGCGATCGATCGCTCTCGTGGAACTCCGATTCGCCGGCCCCGGGGGCAGGCCTAGGGTAGGAAATTCTGCCGTTACCCGCCCATTCTGGATCTGGATGACTGCCAGGAACACCAGTAGAAGGTATTGGCTCCGTTCTAGCAGGCTAAGTGAAGACCAATCCAATAGGGGAAGCGTGTCATACAGTTGTGAACTCGCCACGCTGAGTTTGGTCGTAAATATGACAGCTGGGGGCAGCCCCTGCTTGCCATGAGTCCACCAAGGACGTAGCCCAAAAGCCGTCTGTACCATCCGGTCGAGTGCCTCTGGCAGTAAAGTCGGGAGGCGTTGACGGTCAAAGAGCTGGGAAAAGGAACGTCTTTCATGAATTCGAGTCTGGCGAGTACCAAGAGAGACCAACTTACATCGGATCGACGCTCAACTACGGCTCGCGCCATGCTGCGAACGGCCATAATCGAAGTGTCCTTCAACAAAACCCACATAACCCTTTCTGCCCCCTCGATACGTTCATCGTGACCGAAGGCCTGGGCCACACCTCCCAAAACCACGTGATGATAGCGAACGAGGGACAAAGAAGCCAGAAATATGTTCAATCGATCGACCAAAGCATCTGAGCGAGCTGTCTGCTCAGACACCCTTGATAAGTCTCGGATGTAGCCTGTCCCGCCACCGAACGTCGCCAGTCGAAGGGCTTGCATGACGTCAATTGGTCCGTCCAAAAACACCTCTACCGACTGCAAAGCCCCTCGCAGCAGAGACGTAAGAGTACCCCCGATAAAATCGAAAAATGCGTCGTTGGCATTGGGGCTGGCGCCGAAGCCAACGTTGATTACTTTCGCGGTGGGCATAGTAAGCTGGGGATCGAGGATTCTGTCAATGAAGAGGATGATGGGATGATTTGAGTCAATTGAGGTCAGTCCTGCTGCTGGAGGAATCGAGATTGGGTCCTGTAATGACGTTAGAGTGAGCTAGGAATGGCACATTGGAGCCAATACGAAGGACGAACAAGCGAAGAATGACCCTCCTGGCACGCCGCCCACATCTGCAGAATACAGAACGCTGCATCGAGCCCAGTTGGAAGTAGAGAGGCCCATTCTTTCTTCACAGACCCCCTATACCGAAGGACCTTGCCAGGATGAGCACCGGCGCCCATCTTACGACCCCAGCGCCTCAGTTTGACCAGTTGCTATGGAACGGCCTCTAGTTAACGCGATGCCTTGGTAACTCAATAAAGCTAGACGAACCTCTTGCCAGCTCGTTAAAATTGCCTTGTCATTGCTGGGGAATGATGAGTGTGCAAGGGCCTCCGTTGCAGTGGGAAGCTCCCCCCGGGCGCGCGGTCTTGGCTTTGCTCGGACCACCGCTTCGTCGGGAGTTGCACGTCCCATGAATGAGTCGCCGCTAAAGTCATCACCTCCTGGGCTCTCGCACGTTCCAGGGGAGAGCTTCTCTGGGCAACCTGCTTGTTCTATCTCCGGATCTGGGCTCTCCACCCTACGCACTTTCCTAGCCAGCTGCTTGCGTTGGGACTTGTGCCGATCGTCTGACGCAGTCTCGAGCATTGCTTCATCCTCGTCCTCCGCAAGCCCTGCCGAATCCAGCAAACCGTCCCACTCACTCGAGGGCACTCGCTTGGCGGCCTTACGACCCTTCTTAACACCTCCAGTTGCAGCTGGCTTCTTTAGGGGTGCGGTCTTCGCGGCGTTTACAGCAGCCTGGTGAACTGACGCGTCTGCTGGGGCTGGAGGTGCCGGAAGATTACGATGAATTTCTTCGACTTGAAACATAAACCGGTCCTCCTCCGAGAGAGTGCCGTCGTAGCTTTCGACCATAAACTTCCACCAGACGTCGAACCGCCGGTCTTCCATTGCCGTTGGCTTCTGAATCTCCAACCTCTTCCCCTCGACCAATGGGTCCATCGGCATGCGTTCAGTGAGAACGTACTTTCGGGCATTCTTGCAGAACGTGTCCCAAGTAACCTTGTACCCAACGATTCGTTCTGGTTAAAGTGTCAATTCAACTGCAAGGCTACGCTGACAAAAGCGTAGACTACGTACCTCCTGCATCCATAAACCATCTTGATAGGTATGTAATCCTCTGGCTTCGGGACTTGACGACGGAAAGGTTGGGCTCGAAGGGGCTGATAGGAATACGACCATGGTCAGGCTGCTCCGACTCAGAGGGCGTTGGATCAGCCGAGGCGTCTACAGAGCTGTCATCCGGGGTATGCATCACAGGGAGCCCCTCGACGACCTCCTCCTGGCCAGCTATATAAATTACTGTACGTCATTTCCAGAAAATGAACCTTTCGAAGCCTGACGTACTGTTGTGGCGCTCGAGCGCATACCTCAGGTAGTCAGAGCGAATGCGTTGTGCAAGCTCGGCGTTTTCTTCAAGGAAACTTGACTGGTCGTCCGTTGATTCGGAGAATTCGTGACTATTGTATGGAGTGATGCTCAGCGCCGCAGTACAAATTACCACCCAACGAATGACCAATTAACTTACACTACAACAGGTACGTTGCTCGTACCTTGACCCGAAGAGAGAAGAACGAAGTGCAGGCTCGTGTGCTTCGACAGTTGAGTGAGTAGGCGGAAAAGAGCCGGAAGAATCGCGTCGACCAAACACTGCCTATCGGTACAGCCAGTCAAAAAACCGTCGGGCTTAAAAATCAACGTACTTACCGCTCTTCATCCGTTTTCGGAAGATGCAGGTTTTTAGCCTTCTCTTCCCAAGCTGCCCTAACACTTGCCGCCTGCGCTTGAAAAAGCTGCGAGCGAACCGCGCGGACCACCTTCAGCGACTTGTTGCTGATCTCTCGTGGCGTCTTGGAAGGGTTTAGCTTCTTCCACCGATCCATGTGCTGCTTGATCAGCCCATCGCATTCGTCACGGCCCCCCGAGGACGATCCCCCCCATAAATGATAAGCAACGTCCTTACGTTTCTTCCCCATTATATCAAATACGCTCAACGTGTTGTGACCAGCTGCCTTGGACTCGAGCATGGCTATTGTTCCGCTATTATTTTTATACGTTCCGTACATCCTTCCTGCGTCAGATGTAACTTTGGTTCGGAGCGTCTAGAGAAGCTCAATGAGTCCTGGTCCCCAGTTCACACCCCAGCGACAAGACATACCTGAACGTAAGCGGTCACTGCATCTGAACCCAGCTTGCTTCCGATCTGCCGCCTCTCATGCTCTGGATCCAGGTCGGGAAAACGTTCGAACAAGCTTGCGATCCCATCGTTGAGAGTCTTCATCATCTCAGTTGAAAGCGCACGGGCGGCCGCTTTGTCCCCCTTGGCATCGGCTTCTTCTCTCTTAATCTTGACTTTCGTGTATTCCCAAGTTAGACAGGTTAGGACCACTCTGGCCTCCCAATCGCCTTTTGCCCGCTTGTAGTACATTTTCCCAACCACCGACCGGTACGCAGGAGGGACTTTCATGAACGTCTTATGCTCAGAGCGAAGAACATTCTCATAGTCCTCTTCCGAGAGGTCTAAGTCAAGCGCCATCAGAATCTGGAAAGAGGCAGGGAAGATTGAGCGGAACTTTACCTCCAAGTCGTGCCTCGTACATCCAGTTGGTCCGCACAGGGTGAAGAGCGGCCGGATTGGAGTTGATCTCCTCTTCGAGGCCCCACGCCTTTACTCGAAGATCATTCTCGCGCATGTCCCACGTCCACTTGGTCGACACCTTGACCTCTTTTGAATGCCGTTCCCGCTTCTTTTTGTGCCCAACGGGAGCCTCGGCTTCCGATTCATCGGAGTCGCCACCGCTCACGTGATTTATGTCTTGGTTGACACGTTCAGCCCCACTGTTACCCAGTTCCTCTCGCTCAAGGTCGTCCTCTTTATCCTCTCCGACTTCATCATCATCATCGTCCTCGTCCTCGTCATCCAGATCCTCGTCCTCGTCGTCCTCGTCGCCGGAGCGTTCCTCCCGGTTAGAAGCGCCCGGAAGATACTCGTCATCACTATCCGATCCGCTCTCCTCTTGCTCTTCATCCATCGGAGCTGGACTGCGGCGTGGGCGGGGGTGCGGGATCGGGTTGGGCGTATGGGTGGGCTTCGCTTTTTCCTTGGCGCTTGAGCTGTCGGGAATAGCTTCGATGCTGTTTTTCACAGGCGCTGGAGCCCGGGGAGGCGGATGATTTAGCTCGGCGGATGGCTGAGGTGGTGCCGCTGCTTGTAGTTGAGCTGGCGGCGGTCGTGGACTTCCTACCCTGGGGGCCGGGGGCCCCTGGGGGGCCACTGGTGACGTTGAGCTGAACATCGCACCAGGGTTCGCCGCAAATGGACTGGCGACGTTCACCGCGAGGGCTTTCGGCACTGGCGTCCCTGAGAAAAAGGCTCCGCTGGCTGGAGCAGCCTTTTTAGCTCCTGGTTGAGGCACGCCCTGAACTTGCCCTCGGGGAGGGAGGACCGGAGGCTTGAACGACCGCTCGCCGCCTTCTAGCTCCGAAGGGTCGAGCGTTTGGCGACTAGAGGCAACCAAAGGCATCGCCGATGTGGGCCTTGCATTCGCACGTTGGAGGAGGTCGTCTGTCGGCACGGGCTGGATGGAGGCTGCTTGACTGCCACCTGCTTCTCCTGATGCAATGAGGCGTCCGCTAAGAAGGGATGTAGGCTCGGCCAGCAGCGTAGTGGGGGGGGCCAACGGCTTGGCGTCACGGGGAGATGACTCAGAGAGAATGGCGGGTGCTGCGAGAAATATTGCGGTGGGTAGAGGCGCGGAAAGAACTCCATTCAAGCTTGATGAAGGAGTGGTGGTAGGAGGGTTTGGGTTGGTTGGGTTTGGAATACTTGGGGTTGCGGCCCTTGACGACAGTTGGGCTGGTAATGAGAGAACGAAGTGGTTTGGCAAATCTGAGCAGTATATCAATAAACGTAGCAATCAGATTCATACCATCTCGTAACCCTCTCATTATCTGCAGCGCTCGAGCGTTTCCTCTCCCTCGGGGCTTGTCAAGCTGCGCTATCCGCTCAACGACCTGCTTTGCTAGAGAGAGGCCCGTTTCCGCATGGAGCCATCTAATGCTCAGCTCCAGATCTGGGTTTTCATCCACGATTCGAGTCCACCCATCCAATTCCAAATGTTGCCGAACGCTGGCGGCGAAGGCGGGCTCCCATTGGGCCATAAGAGCAGCCGCAACGCCGGGCAGGCAATCCTCGAGAGACCCGGCGATCAGCCCGGGGGAGTAATCCTCGTAGTACATTGCAGCTGCTCGGTGGACGGCCGCAGTCAGAACGTTGGTTGGAAAGGAAATAAAAACAGCGAAAAAAAAACAAAAACAGGAGAAGCTCCAGCGTCCACGAAAAACCGCTGGCGCTGGAGGACAGGATAACGAGATGGCTACTTACCCGCTTGCACATCGCTGTCTTGTACTGTGGTATCATTCTGTAGCATTGTTGGTGAGGGGGGGGGTGGCACCGGGGGAGCTGGGGTGGAGGGAGTACGCAGCCGAGGCCCGAGGATATGTGACGAGCCCAGGGGATGCTCCCGCGGTAAGCCTTCAACCCCTTCGGGGCCAAGTCATGGGGGTGACGGTCCCAGAATGATAAACAGCTGGACTAGAAGCTCTCAGCTACGAAGAAGCAGAGATCCCGAATAAAATCTACTAGTGCTGCAGCCGAATATTACTTTGACCAACTGTCAAATGCGAGTTTAATACACACCCCCAACGTATAAAGCGCTACATTCCCAGTAGTAGAGTACGTACGACGCTGGCCACGCTGCTTCAGCGCGTTGGCAGGATCTCCTGGCTCAAGGCTATTTAAGAGCTCAGATTTTGCTTCTACTTGGATAAAATAACCCTTGTTCTCTCACTACGCAGTCCTGCAAACTATCTTCATCACCCTGCTTCAATGACCACTCAAAGGTACTTTGCTGTGAGAATCGGTAGGAGGCCGGGGGTCTATCCATCGTTGTATGTGGGTCTCAGCGATTCAAGGCTGCAAATAGCCCACTCATTATACAGATCCTGTAGCGATCTTGCCCGGCAGGAGGGAATCGTCGATCATCCTAACGCACAGTGGCGATCGTTCCGATCGATGGTTGATGCCACTAACTACCTTCGGGATGTTCTCCCTCAGAACATTCCAAGCAACCAAGGAAGCAATGAGGAGCAGATCGCTCACCCAGCTAACCTTCATCGTACGTGTTTCCCAATATTCTATTCTTGTTTTGCGAGTCAATCGACAGACAACCTCTTACTGACTAGCCTATCACTGATTAAGTAGAATTACCAGCTCCTTCTCTCTCTCCTCCTCCTTCCTTTGCCCCTCCTTCCTCTGTCCCTCCCCCTTATTCCCAAGCAGGCCCCGAATTCAATAGCAACGTTGATGTTGCGGCGTTGCTTTCGTTTGTAGCAGCAAATGGGCTGGTCCATGCAGATTCAATCCCACCTGGGAGTGAGAGAGAATATCAGCAAGATTCCATCCTCTCCTCTTACTATCGGCCGACCAGCCAACTCAACACAAACTTAATTTCCACTCTAGGCGATGATGAGAGCCAAGGTTTGTCTCTTCCTTTCATCTTGTCTGATCGACTGACGGCTGATCTTCATGCCATAGATTCTGCCGTCTCAACGGAAGGCGACAGCACTGCATCGACTGAATCCCCATGCCCTCATCGAAACAGTCGTAACGGTATGTCTGATGAGTCTTACTGGCTGCATTAGCGGTTCTCTAACTCGCTCCCTAACCTAGCTCTTACGGGCGGCCCTATCCCCATTCCAGGTAATTCTTACCGTATACCTAACGCGCTGACGTCAACGCTTACGCCGGGTATTCCCAATACTAGATACCGGATCAGTATCCCTATTCTTGGGCATGCGAGGTACGTTATGGGTCTAGTGCTGTTTCGGGCAAATGATGATCTTATCTTTTCAGGCGTTTATTGTGAGGATTACGTCTTTAAACTCATTGGAGCACCCGAAGATGATGCTGTGGATATGGACGCTGTCCGGGCCATCGTCGGACGCTACGCATACCACTACATGCTGGCGCATTACTTTACTCATGGGAGCAGATATGTCGTTGCAGCGTCCTACTCTCAACACTGTAACAACCGTCTGGCATTTTTGGCGGCTCTGATGCCTCGTGGGCTCGCCCCATCAGTCGTCAACTACCTTTGGAATCTCATTTCCTACCCGGACGAACAATCAGATGGGGCAAGCGCTCAAATTAACGGCCAGGGCCCTGTCGATACTAGTTTGGCGGCGGAGGACGATGCTGTGAACGCCGTGGGTGCCGATGAATAGCTCTGTAGATCGCGCACAGCATTATGTGTATATATTAAAGGTGTCTCGGCGCTAAATACGGCTAGACCAATATGAAATAAGGTCGCTTGCGGTCTTAAATCGCTCACACCCTGAATTCCAACGGTCGTCCCCACGATGAGCGCTTCTAGCAGCAGCTTCAGGGTCTACTTTGCGCCAGGTCGTGAGGGTTCGACCGCCGGCGTCTAAATATCGAGGAATTGCACCCGCCAAATACCCTGTGATAGAGAATCGTGTCTCGTGGGGCTTGACAGGGATGGTTTCGTGAGTAACGACAGCGGACGGGAATATTACAATTCCCCCTGGGCGCACTCGGATGATCCTCATTGCCTCGTGAAATACCAAATGACCCCCTGTCAACGGATCGTAGTCACCGTCGATGTAGTCAAGGCAGATACCGGAGGCGATGTTACTTGAATCTCGGTGTGAGAGGCAGTTCACCCGTGGGCCAACGTTGACGGTTGAAGCGGGAAAGGATGACCCAGGGACAGGGGTTATTAGCTCAGGATGAAGTGTTTGGCATGATGTGATTGCGTGGTGGAAATCGGTGCGATGGTCAGGAAACCAGGTCTGGATGGCATCTGACTCGGCCCACAACAACAAAGGGTGAGTGTGAAGACAACATGCTGATCGTCAAGACTCACTCTCAGCGTACAGGAACATCGCTTGCACATGCTCATCTTCATAAAACTCCGTCAGCGCCGCTTGCACAGTTGGCCCATTGACGAAATTCATCGGATTCTGAAGGTACGTGTCATTTTCCGTCCCATCTATTTTAAACCAAAGGCGCCACTCACCGTTCTCCCGTTCCCAAATGAAAACCCGTAGTTGAATGACTGAAAGTCACCCCGCCGATTCGGGTGAACGGCGAGGTGGGCTGTTTGACGCTCAAGGCGGTCCCTAGCGGCCCTGATCCCTTTCCTTCGAGTATCCCAGCCTTTCGGCTCGCCGAGGATCACAGCCCAGATCCGGCCGTCAGCGTCAGCGAGCGGGATATCAACACTGAAGGATGAGTTATGAGAGATCGAGTTAACGGTTTGAGAAGACACTTACTCATCATGTCTGCTCGTGTCTATTGCCAAGTACCCGCGAGAATATCGAAGAAATTCTAAACGGCTGACCTCTGCGTCGCCGTCCCTCCAATCGCACCCTCCGTCACGTACACCTTCGTACCCCTGTTCGCTATGAATTGTATCTTCGATAGCAAAGTCCTCCTGTGCGACCTTCAGTGAGCGGCCTACGAATTCGACCCGTCGCTGGGTGCCAGCGCCAATGATGTCCTTGGTCGCTTTCTTGCGTAGGCGTTCACACTTGCGCTTTGCTTTCAGCGCTGCCGCTTTGTCTGTCACCAACAGATCGACAGTTTAAGTATTTTGCAAGCCCTCCCCTGTGCAACTCACCAGATGAGCCATCCTCGAGATGGCTACCCATAGCACCCAGCAAGGTAGCGCCTTCACTTATATCTGACATGGCGCCAAGCGTTTGGAAGCTTGAGCCTGGTGATGAGATGAGCCCGTCGACGTCTGAGAAAGCCCTCCGTGCGTTGTCCTCTAGGGCTTCTTGTTCCCTGTCAGCCAGCCGGAGGGCCTGCGTGCGGTGGCCAGTCGAAGGGCTTGCCGCCACGGTCAAGCCCATACTCTAGCATAGGAAGTTAGAAACGAAAATAGATATTAAGAGAGAGAGAACTGACCTCACTACTGCCATTCATTCGGGTAAACGGGAGGTTGATCCTAGCAAAATGATGGGAGCAGTTGGGATCAGCAATCGTCAGTCACATAGATGACGAAAGAACGAGCATAGCTGGCCTGGGCATGTGCCGACAGCCAGCAACTCCTTCTCCCTGCTGGAGGGCTGTTACCTCCGACAGCTGGCCTAGCTTTGGCGTCACAGCAACCTCAAGCGAGGGAGAAGAGCAATGCTAGCTGGGAGACCAAGCCCAGCCGCTCTCAAATACACTCGAGGATAAGCTGACTGCCGGATGTACTTACCTACCAAGAGGGCAGTACGTTAAGGTGGTTTGACGTTGCTTGCAGCTTGAGCGAGGCTGGTCTAAATCGAAAGAGCGAAAACAAAAGTCTCGATGGTCACGTGTGCTGATTGGGTCAGCTTTGGACGTCCTCGCCACGCAGTTGCTTACCCAACTTGCTCGCTCCTCATGTCCTCCTTAAAAACAACCCGCCCAGAACGCAATAACTACGACTCTGACTCTGACGAATTAGACCATATACCGACACGAAACGAGGATGAGAACGAGCCGGACATCCTTGTTGAACCCAACCAGGCAGGCGAACGGACCAGAACGGACAACCCACCCAGGCTCGCGCTCCAAAGGACCTACGAAATGAAGCCTCTGGAGCGCCCTATTCCGGGGGCGGAATCGATCTGCGGCGACCTCGTTGCAACCCATCGCTTCTATGGATCGGTTGCTCCAGCATCCATTGACCGCGATGAGCTGAAACGCTTGGAGCCTGGTCGATGGCTCAGCGTCGGTTTGGTGAACTTCTATCTCTTTGAGGTTGCCAATTCCTTCGTAGAGCAGAACCCGGGCCGGGGGGAGGAGCTGTGCGCGTTACCTGAGTCCATCTGGTCGGGCTCCAACAGCAGCCGTGGCAAATACTCGTCAAGACCTCGCTGCGACAAAACGGAGTCGCCCCTCGACTTCGATTTCGTTGTATTCGCCGGGAATTGCACCAACTCACATTACTATCTCTGCATCATCGCTTACGCCTCCGACATTCTGGCAGACCGCAACCCCAGTGGAGAAGTTCGAACTGCGGGGCTGGTCCTCAATTCGCTGAAAGGCATAGGACCCTCAGACGCACTCGATCGCTTTCGCAACGTAATTCTCAGACTTGGAAAAACACGCCCAATCCGGAAGGATGGCCTGAAGAAGCTTAAAGTCTACTATCCTGAGGTGAGCCATCCTGCTAGAGAATGCGTTGATAATTCATTGACGAACGGCCTATACGAAAGGTGCCCCAGCAGCAGAACGACTATGATTGTGGGCTATACCCGGGTTATTTCTTGTCAATCTTTTTATCCGATCCTGAGCTGTATACCAATCACTGCACGGTGGGAGATTCATCAGCATTCTTAACGCTCGATTCGCTAACACCATATCTAGGGGAAAGCAATCATACCTGGCGACGTTGAGGAGATATGGGAACATGATGGGATAAAGGAAGCTAGAGAGCAGCTTCGCGAACTTGTCACATTCGCGGTTGCAATACGTGCGGCATCTCTGAGGTTCAATACCGACTTTCCTTCCACTGGAGGTCAAAAAAGCACCTATTAGCGTTCCTTTAATGTATTTTTTGTTGTCCTGATGATACATATTTCCCCTTATCCCCCTTTGCGTTGGACGTCAATTATGTAATTCTCAAACGTGTGGCTTGGTTACTATATCATAGCACAACCACCATGCCAAAAGCTGAACCCACATCCAGATCATCCTCTCCAGTGAAAGGCTCTCCTAACAAGCGGTCCTACCGAGTCGCCCTTCCATCGATGGTCAACATCCCTTACGGTGTCCCGCTGAGCAAGGTCAAAGTAGCATCGCATTGGACAGCAAGGCAAAACGAAGAGCGACCCAAGCGCAAGCCGCCACTATTCGTCAGCTCTATTCCAAACCCTGATTTACCGAGTGGAATTTTCCTCTCGTCCGACATATTCCATGAGGCTGAGCGGACTGAAGTGGAAACAAGCGCCCCAGATTACACCGATCCGGACACAACGTTCCCGCATCCCCCTGATCCAACGGATGAAGATGTTCCTAACTTTAATATGGACGACTTGAAGGACGCGCTTGATGATTCTGCGCTTTGTTCAGGGCTGGTAGGTCTTGGGGGGGGGGGGGGGGGGGGGGGGGGCGGGGGGGGGCGGGGGCGCACGCAAGCCAACCCCCCAAGCGAACAGACCCACACC
>WSUI01000596.1:0-17141 GCA_019633595.1 Tulasnella sp. UAMH 9824
CCCCCCCCCCCCCCCCCCCCCCCCCCCCCCCCCCCCCCCCCCCCCCCCCCCCCCCCCCCCCCCCCCCCCCGCCCGCCGGCGGATTGGGATGGACGCCAACTCTTCCTCCATAAATATATACGGTCAGTTGATGTTTTGCCGTCGTTGGCAAGGGCGGTTTGAAGTTTGCCGTAACCAGCGGATGTCCCACACCGAAAAGAGCCGCGCACCGCCACCAAGGCGTGTGTACCGAGGTCTCTGATTAAAAATACTCTCCACAAGTGGGAGATGAAAGGCGCTGTGTCCAAGGTGAAACCGAGTAGACGTAACAGTGGAGCGATTGAAGCTTCACAGCGACCCTGGCAGACCTCGGCATGAGTGGTGCGTCGGGGACTGAGTATTCGGACGAAGCAATTTACCTGCAGGTGGCCTGCACGCAATTAGTAATACAGAAATACCCCGCAATACCAAATAAGCCTTTAGGTTAAGCGCAGTGGCCTTCGTTGAGCGCACTGGCTCAGTACCAGTCGAGAGAGCCAGATGGCGTGGTAATCCATTATCCGTCTGATGATGCGGTCATTAGAGTGCCGAGCTTCCAGGACTCGGTCGCCGCTTTTCCTGACCTCCCGGCTAATATTCACAAGCGCCGGAAAATACTTTGAACTGGAAATGCTTGTGTAGCATAGAGCGAGCTCATGACACCATCCCTGGGCAAAACATGGTGTCTGTCCCCGGTATCATTTCCGGCGTCGGAGTGTCTACGGATCGACAGGCCTTCCTCTGCAAGCTATAAACGGTTTCGAGAAGAAGATACGAGAGGTTCTGTCCTTGGCATAGGCTTCATGCATCTTCCTTTCCCGAGGTCTTCGACCTTCGCGTTCGATCCATCAGATACGGAAGTGACGGAAGTCATGAGAAGTCCGCAAGGCGAGGTAAGCTCGATTTTTCCAGCGCTAGGTTCATACTGGTGGATAGTTGATAAGGATCAATGTATTGATGGTCTTCGAATCTGGCGAAGCCCGGATTGTTCGCGGTCCGCTGCCTCCGCTTGGACCCTTAGTAGCATCAACCACCACGGCCGCTGGTGATTATGGTCTGCCCGCATAATACTCCTAGATAAGCTCTCTTCCACAGACCCATATTAGCATATGAGCTCTTCAAAGATTCAAGTCCCGTTTTACGGGTTGTGGGGCATGTGCAGGCATTGGGCATAAGGTGTCGTGAGAGGTCAACGTTTGGGTGTGCCTGGTTCGATCCCACTCCGCCAGCCGCCGACATTCCAGCCTCCACCAGTCAGACCAGGGACGCTATCGCCTCCTTTATAGTTTACAGGAGATTCATCGCTGTTCCGCTGCACGATATAGGTCTTGGCAAGATCAGGAGGTCCGTTCTGAGTGGGCCGGACGCACGACTTTCCCGCTCGTTCCTGGCACCCACGAGAAATCTCCGAGAATCTCAGCGTGTCCATGATATCGACATGTAAACCGTTTGGTCTTCTCGGAATATCATGGGATACTAGTTACCTTTAACTATAGCTGGGTTTCCACGACTATCACTTCGTTGCAGCAGGTTCCAACTCGTCACTTTGCTGGGGACACTCGCAGCGGGTCATTGAACAAGCCGCCCCTTCCCCGCGCTCTTTTCCTCGTTCCACTACCACCTTCCCTCCCTTACCACAACTCATGTCACATCCTCAAGACACTATAGAAGTCGACATTGAAAAGGCTGCCCTCCTCGAGGCAGCATTGGAACCGTCATCAGGTCCTGCGGCTGCTCGGCGACCAGCAATTCGTGCGCCTCTCCATATCGCTGCTGCAAACCATGTATCCCTCCTGCGACCGACGCGCCCCATAATGCGCTACCTCCTAGCTGGAGCAATTTTCTTCATGTCTTACTGGGTGTTATCCAACCTTCACGTTGGTCGTTTTGCCCACGTGACACCTGGCTATGTTTGGGAAGCTCGTGCTGCGGAAGTGCGCGCAGCATTCCAACACGCCTATCATAGTTACGAGTTGCTGGGGTTCCCTCACGATGAGATAAAGCCAATATCAAATGACACAAGTGACCAGTGAGCTCTAGTGTACGGAGATTGCCTTTCGGTTTCAAGCTCACGGGTCTCGGACTTCGTTTCAGGTTTAATGGCTGGGGGGTCTCGGCACTTGATAGCCTTGACACAATGGTAATAATGGGTTTGGATGAAGAGCTTCAACGTGCGTTGAAGCATCTCGAGAAGCTGGATTTCATGAAACACGTGAGGCTGTATCTACTTCCAGTCTTCTGTCACGACTGACTTGACTTGCCTGTAGGACGCCTCCGCGCCCTTCTTCGAGACCGTCATCAGGTGAGCCACTGCGACCCTTACACTAAATCCAGTTCACTAATGGAAGATTACTACTCAGGTATCTGGGTGGGCTACTTTCGACGTGGCACCTGACGAAACTGCCAGTGATTTTGAAACAAGCGGACCATCTGGGCCTTGCTCTCCTTCCCGCGTTCAACACATCAATACACTTCCCTTCATTCTCAGTAAATCCCGTAACGAAAGCGATAGATGGAGGGTGGTCAGGGCACCCCAACTTCTTGCTCGCCGAATCAGCTTCGTGTCAGATGGTCGGTCCTTCACGGAAACCCAATGACCTACTATCTGACTCTCCCGGATTTGCAGGAATATAAGTACCTAGCAAAGCTGACTGGACGTACAGAGTTTTTTGAGGCCGTGAGTCCCGTCAGGAGGAGACTTCGTGCTTGCTGAACCAGAGGTGTAATAATAGGCGCAGAATGTCATGGATGGGCTGCTCGAGATTCAGGATCCTGATACCAAGATGTGGAGCCAATGGATTTCAAGTGAAGATAGCAAACCGGCTGCAAAAGCTCGGCGTAAGTTCGAACCAACGCCAAGCGCCTCGAGGTTTCTGATGCGAATCTCACTGTGCAGCACAATTCAGTGTGGGATCGGGAGGAGATAGCGCTGTAGGTTCTCTTGCTCTAGGCTCCTTATTCTAACGCTCATTATGTTGCACTTAGTACGAGTACTTGCTCAAGCAGTACCTACTTAGCGGAAAAAGCGAGCCTCAGCTGCTGGACATGTGTAAGCCAAATGATGCCTCAATATCTCACAGCCGGTCTGATCAGTGTTCTTTTTCTTTCAAAGACCTCAGCTCAATGCGCGGCGCAATCACCAACCTTCTTTATGTCTCAAAGCAACGGAACCTGCTCTACGCGACCGACGTCGTCTATTCCAAGCCTAACCCGGCGTCCAAGATCCTAGTTCCTGTACCGAGTGGTGACTTCGAGCATCTCTCTTGCTTCCTACCAGGGTTGCTGGCGCTCGGAGCTCATACACTCAAGGACCTCCCTGAGAAAGTCTTCCCGGCAGAAGAGCGAAAATTGCATCTGGATATTGCGAAGGGCCTGGCGACGACGTGCTACTTAGCCTATGCGGACTCCTTCACCGGACTGGCACCGGACGTCATCAACTTTGGAGCCTATGGGGGTCGTTCTTGGAGTGAACTTTACAGAAAGTGGGAAGATAATGGCAGACATGGAACGGCTCCTGGGTTTAAGGTTAACGTTCCGATACAGAAGGATCCCGCTAAGAGGGGATACGATGTGAGGGCGGGTCGATGGCTGAGTCGCCCAGAGGTGAGCAGTTCTTTGCAAGGCAGTCTGTTCTTCTAGTCTAATTCGGCTTTTATAAAGACCATAGAGAGCCTATTCATCCTTTACCGGGTAACTGGGGAACAGGTTTGGAGGGATCGGGGGCATGAAATCTTCGAGGCTATCCAGATGTGGTCCAAGGGCCCAGTTGGTTATTCAAGTGTATGGGAACCTGACTCACCCACTCCTGAAAGAATGGACGAAATGCCAAGGTAAGTCCCTACCTTTCCATGCCGCAATCCGACTCACATGATGCACCGGAACCCAGCTACTTCTTGGCCGAGACTCTCAAGTACCTGTACTTGCTTTTCAAGGAGGACGACTGCGGTCTTTCGCTAGATGAAATCGTTTTCAACACGGAAGCGCACCCATTGCCCGTGTTCAAGTGGACTCCCCAAGAAATAGAACACTACCGGTTGCAGAAGCGGCCTAGCAAAGGAAGTGGTCCTTCCTTGAGGGAGTTGCTTCGCGCCGAGCGTAAACCCAAGTCTGCTTCGAGGCTAGATATGGGAGCTTAGGTTGACTTGAGATAGCTAACTGTAAGATAGAAGAAGGTGCTGCTTCGCTCAGTGTGGCTTGTGGACAGTGGCGTGCCTGCGGGTTCTCAATGCCGGAAGTGCCAAGGGCTTGTCACGTGTCCTGTGATCTCAACTGTGCCTGAAATGAGAGGAAGAACCCACGGTCGTTCCTCGGCCAGCTCTCGAACTACGTAAACGAATGATTCATAATCCGGGTATATAAGTACGAAAGCTCGAGCAGTAGGCATCACCAACAAGATGACGACCAATCCCCCAGGGCTCTGGGATGACCAGCATATCGAAGACTACCTCAAGCTGGAGCTAGAATTCGCCAATGAATTCGCTGCCAAAATTGTTCATGTCCACAACGACTGGCAGTCTTACCAAAACTTCTGGTCTCCCGTCAGGCGTTTTCTTGGGGTGTTTTTTGCCGCCATCGCCGAGTGGAAAGAGATGATTTCACCAAGTTCACCAGAAAGACAGACAGAAGAGGGTTACGAAGAAGCCATCGACGACCCAAAGGATTCTACCTATCAGGAAAATTGGACGCCAACATCCCTCTACCGATGGTAAGCGCTTCAACATTCTTGCTTCTCTCCTTCCTATTCTACTGTCAGTCGAATTGTATTGAAATGATCTTTGACGTGGTCTAGGGCATATCTCACCTTGAAGTTTAAGCCCATTGATTCGGAGGATGACGAGCGACTTGAGCAACTTGCTGTCCGGTTAGAAAATTGAGCTATTTTTACATCAAGTAATTATCTGACCGATTTTTCTCAGAATGTTTCGCACTCAACACTACGATTTCGAGCTTTTCGGTTCGAGCTATGAACTTGCGTATCCTCTTGCCGAGGATCTCGTGTCGAGGTCGCCATCCCCTGTTCTGGAAGATCAACAGAGGGCCGGTCCAACGTTAATCCACCGATTACCTCCCGAGATCCTCTCCGAAGTACTCGTTAGGGCACACGGGGGAGTGCTGTATTGGCCCATCATCATTTCCCATGTCGACTCTCGCTTCCGCACGATCGCGGACTCCACTGCCTTACTATGGACCAGGATCGACGTCAACCTGCCACTTCCCCTTGTTAAACTATACCTCAAGCGGTCCAGTACTGCGCTTCTGGACATTCGAATCGACCTCGGGAGCGGGGGTCGCCGGCAACACGCTGTGTCGAGGCTTGGAGCCTTCTTGGCTGAGGTCGCGGAGCATCGAGAACGCATCGCATCGCTCAGCATGTCAGCCTTCAAACCGCAAGTAGTCGATGAGATGGTAAAACTTATGATAGGACCGGGATTCACTTTCCCTCAGCTACGCAGGCTAGAGACAGGGTGTCCTGTCTGGGTTAGCGGAAGCTGGCCGAGGACTCTCCTTGAACCATTGGACTGCCCGGTAGTAGCTCCACCCCAGTTGCAGGAGCTGTGCCTACGAGGGCTTCGGTCGCGAAACTGGGTCACGGCATTTCCGGAGCCAATGGCCGGGCTTAGGTCGCTGTGTTTGGCCAATGATACCAAGCTGTTCCTTTTGGACCTTCTCATTGTCCTCACCAAACTACCAAACCTGGAGACACTGGTCGTTCAGGACTGCACCATTCAGCAAGATCCACTCGCGGCACCATCCGCCCTGACCCTTCCGAACCTCACGACACTCCAATACGTTTCACTCAGCGACAGATCCATGACCTCCCTGCACCCAGTCCTTCTCACTCCCAAGCTTACCTCTTTAAGAATGTGGTGGGATTCCGGTTTCAGGAGCTGGCTCGACCAGGTATCGCCTCTTGTGGCGATTCTCCGCATGAACCCACAACTTGAAAACTTGGACCTTTGTAACTGCGTCCTGCAGTCGTCCGGGTGGAGAGATGCATTCAGCAAGGCTGGATCTCTCAGGTACTTGCGTCTGCGTTCATGCGAATTGGTGAGCAATGACCTCGATGCCCTTTCGGAACTGGGTGTGGGGGAGGATGGTGAGCAGCGCTTGCTCCCTCTGCTCAACCATCTCATCTTGGAGAATGCTGTCGAGCTTTCGCTGGGAGATATCAAGCGAATTGTCGCGCATAGGCCAGGCCTCCAGTGCCTCGAGTTGCGAGGGTGGGATGGAACAAATGTAGAAGAACAAGACGTAAAATTTATGCGCCAATCGGTTGAGTGTTTCCTACTGGAGACATACTGCAAGGGATTGGGTGTCCTGGAAGACGAGGGGGGTGAGGATAACGAGGAGTGGAGCGGCTCTGGTACACCATCGGAAGCGTCATGGGTATCAGGAGACCAAGACGTTGTTTCCGGTCATCTGGCTGCCGCGAACTCTGGAGGTGGCTAGTCGGCGAACTGGGCTTGAAAGGAGTTTCACACTGTTTAGCCCCTTCCTTGTTGGTAAATACGATAACTTTGTGACCTAACAAATTCGTGCCAAATGAAGTGATATCGAGCAAGCGTTCTCAATTTCCTGCTCCGAAGCCGGATACGGGAGCTTAGACTTCGCTGGAGTATCGAGTGTAGTGTAAGATAGAAGAGGCTGTTGCTCTACATCTCGATTGCTCGGCGTGCTTGTGGCTTGGGCGGAGCTCCCGGGTTGTCAGTGCCGGAAGCAGAGATGGCTTGTCACGTGTCTTGAGTGTGACCGAAATTAGTGAGAGGAAGAACAAGCTATGCTTTGCAACTACATAAGAATGACTCACAGACCCGGAGATCAATACGAAGCCCGAACAGCCGCCATCACTAACAAGATGACACCCCATCCCCAAAGGCTCTGGGATGATCAGCGTATCAAGGACTACCTCAAACTGGAGCTCGAATTTGCCAATGAACTCGCTGCCAAAATTATTGAAGCCCACAATGACTGGCAGTCTCACGAAAACCGCTTCTCGCCCGTCAGGGGTTTGCTAGCCTCACAGGGGTTCGTTCTCTTCGAAGCGAAACCGGCCTTGAAGGATGCTCCTCACGGTAGTATGTTCCGAGAGCTATGGGTTTCTAGAGCTGGCAATCTCCGAGGTGTTCCGAAGAACTGATGAGATTCGAGCGGTATAGCCCGACCGGCAAACTATCGGGATCTTCCTGGGCACCATAGCGCACTATGGCTGGCGGAGAACGAATCGCCAAGCCACAAATAAAACCACGTCATATAGATGACTCGTGATCGCGGATATCAGAGCGGAACCCGACCTTTGGAATCACCAGAAGGGATGACAACCCATCCCGAAGAACTCTGGAATGATCAAAGTATCAGCGACTACGTGAAACAGGAATTAGAATCCGCTAGATTAGTTTTCGCTGGCATTGCTCAGACACACGACGAATCAGGAGACGAAGAGAAGAAGAAGTTGTTTCCGGTCATCTGGCTGCCTTGAACTCTGGAGGTGGCTAGTCGGCGAACTGGGCTTGAAGGGAGGTTCCTCTCTATATATCGATTGCTCGGCGTGCTTGTGGCTTGGGCGGAGCTCCCGTGGTTTTCAGCGCCGGAAGCAGGGGTGGCTTATCACCTGTCTTGTCGGCATCATCAACAAGATGTCAACCCATTCCCAATGGCTCAGGATTGATCAGCGTGTTAAAGACTACCTCAAGCTGGAGCTCGAATTCGCTCATGAATTCGCCGCCAAATTTGTTCAAGCCCAGAACGACTGGCACTCTGACGAAAACCTCTTTTCTCCCGTCAGGCGTTTGCTTGGGGTGTTTTTTGCCGCCATCGTGGAGTGGAAAGAGATCGGTTCGCCAGGTCCGCCAGAAAAACGACCAGAAGACGATTACGAAGGAACCATCGACGACCCAACATACTCTGCCTATCAGGAAAATTGGACGTCAATATCTCTCTACCGCTGGTAAGCGTTTCAACATTCTCGGTTCTATCCTTCCTCCTCAACTGTCAGTCGGATTGGATTGAAACGATATTTGACGTCGTCTAGGGCATATCTTACTTTGAAGTTTAGGCCCCTTGATCTGGATGACGACGAGCTACGTGATAAACTTGTGGTTCGGTGCGACAATTGAGCTATCTTTACGTCAAATCATCCTCTGACCAGTTTCCTTCAGAATGTCTCGGACTCAGCACTACGATGTCGAGCTTTTCGGTTCGAGCTATCAAACCGCGTATCCTCTTGCCGAAGAGCTCGTGCCAAGGTCGCCATCGCCCGTTCTAGAAGATCAACAGAGGGTCGGTCCAGCTTTAATCCACCGATTACCTCCGGAAATCCTCTCCGACGTATTCGTTAGGGCACACGACGGGGTGCTGTATTGGCCTTTGGTCGTTTCGCATGTCGACTCCCGCTTCCGCACGATTGCAGAGTCCACCGCCTTACTATGGACCAGGATTGACGTCAACCTGCCAATTCCCCTTGTTGAACTATACATGAAGCGGTCCAGTACTGCGCTTCTGGATATTCGAAACGGCCTCGGGGACGGAGGTCGCCGGCAAAACGCGACCTCGAGGCTTGGTGCCTTCTTGGCTGTGGTCGCGGAGCATCGAAAACGCGTTGCCTCGCTCAGCATGTCAGCCTCCAAACCGCAAGCAGTCGATGAGATGGTAAAGGTTATGATGATGGGGCCGGAATTGACTTTCCCTCAGCTCCGAAGATTGGACACAGGGTGTCCCATTTGGGTCAGCGGAACCTTGCCGAGGACTATCCTTGAACCATTGAAATGCACGGCAGAAGCTTCGCCTCAGTTGCAGGAGCTTTGCTTACGGGGGATTCGGTCGCGAAGCTGGGTCACGGCGTTCCCGCAACCGATGGCGGGGCTTAGGTCGCTGTGTTTGGCTAATGATACTAGCCTATTCCTTTCGGACCTTATCGTCCTCACCAAACTATACAACCTGGAGATATTGGTCGTTCAGGACTGCACGATCCAGCAAGACCCACCCCCGGCACCATCTGCCGTGACCCTCCCATACCTTACGACGCTCGAATACGTTACGCTCAGCGACACATCTATTGCCTCCCTGCACCAAGCCCTCGGCACTCCCAAGCTCGCCTCCTTAAAACTGTGGTGGTTCTTCGGTCTGAAGCCCTGGCTCAAAGACGCCCGGCCTCTGGTCAAGATGCTGCGCATGAACCCACAACTTCAGAGTCTGGACCTCTGTAACTGCGTCCTGGTGTCGTCAGGGTGGATAGATGCGTTCAGCGAGGCCGTATCTCTCAAGTACTTGCGCCTCCGCTCATGCGAGCTCGCGCGCACCGACCTCGAACCCCTTTCGGAACTGGGCGTTGGGGAAGATTTGCTCCCGCTTCTCAACCAGCTCGTCTTGGAGAATGTTTCCGAACTTTCAACGGGAGATATCAGGCAAATTGTCATGCATAGACCAGGCCTCCGGTCGCTGGAGCTGCGAGGGTGGGATGGAACAAACCTAGCAGAGGAAGACGTCCAGCTCATGCGCCAATCGGTTGAGCACTTCGTTATGGAGACGTACTACAAAAAATCGGGCGCCTTTGAAGAGAAAGGGGAGGACGAAGAGAACTATGAGTCGAGCGGTTCAAGTACACCGTCGGAACAGTCATGGGTATCAGGAGACGATGAAATTGTTTCCGACAATGTGTATGACATTATGCCAGACCGTGACGGTCTGTAGTCGGTGAACCTCTTGCCTTGACGGGCTTTCGTAGTGTTTAGCCTGTCACCTGCATGTAGAGACGCTGCATATATGACCGGCCGGATCAACGCCAAATAACGTGATATTTTGCAGACCTTCGTTCTTTTGGAAGCGAAACTGGCCCCCCAGGGACGTTAATATCCGAAATGAAATGGGTTCTAGGGACTGATAAGAGTCGAGCAGCATAGCACACAAGACAAATACTTGTAATTCTCCATGCCTCCTATGGCATACAATATAGCTGACGCTGATTCAAGTGCCAGTCCCAAACAAAATCACGTGATACAGATGACTCATAGGAGCTGAAAGTCCGATCCTTTAGATCATCAAGAGGAATGACGACCGATCCCGAAGAACTCTGGGATGACCAGAGTATCAGCGACTACCTGAAACAAGAATTAGAATTCACTAGCTCAGTCTTTGCCGGTATCGCTCAGACACACGATGAATGGAAGGCTCACAAGAACATCAACAGTTCTGCCAGACGCTTTCTTGGAATCGTATTTGCTGCAATAACGGACTGGAAGAGGGCTATCTCGTTGATGCCACCAGAAGAAATGTCAGAAAAGGGAGAAGAATATATTATCGATGATCCGAAGGATTCCGCTTATCGGGAGAATTGGATACCGACATCACTCTACCGGTGGTAAGCTCCTCAACTTTCCTGGTCTTCTTGCTCCAAAATATTACTGTATAGGTATCTTATTAAGTTCTACTATGTTTAGGGCCTTCCTCAATTTGAAACACGATTTCGTTGATCTGTCGAACGACGAAATACTGGATAAACTTGTCAAGAGGTGAGGAATTTGGATCCTCAGTACGTCACTACAGCTTCCAACTTTTTTAGTAGATTGCGTACCGCTCAGCGTGACGAGGTCGAGCTCTTTGACCCAGGCTCTCATGGACCGGATCCTCCACTCCAAAGTCAGCAGCCCCAACCTGGGTCACTAACTCTTGAGAATGAGACGAGGACCGGGCCGGCTTTAATCCACCGATTACCTCCAGAAATACTCTCCGGAGTATTCATTCTTGCAAGCGACGATGTGATGTACTTTCCGATCATTATTTCTCATGTCGACTCTCGCTTCCGCAAGATCGCGGAGTACACCACTCTCCTATGGACAAGGGTTGACGTCAACCTTCCGCTTCCCCTCGTCGAACTATACCTGAAGCGCTCCAAAACTGCGCTACTGGATGTTCGAATCGACCTAGCCGGTGGAAACCGCCTCCGAGACGCCGCATCGCGACTGAGCGCTTTCATCGCGCTCTTTGCGGGCCATACAGAGCGTATATCCGCGCTCAGTATGTCGGCCTTCAACTCAGGAACTGTGGATTATATGGTCGAGGCCATGCTGAAGGGACTAGGGTCGACCTATCCTCAACTCCGCAGATTGGACACAGGGTGTCCGATTCGGGAAGGCACGAGATACCCGCCGATGGAATACCCTGTATTAGCTCCACCGCTACTGCGCGAGCTTTCCATCTGGGGGTTTCGGTCGCGAGACTGGGTTTCTGGATTCCCGGAGCCCATGGGCGCGTTGAAGTCGTTGTGTATGGGGAACAATGTCAACCTCTTCCTTGAGGATCTTGTCACCGTCCTCACCAAGCTACCCAACCTCGAGACACTAGTCATTCAGGATTGCACAACTGAGTTGGAACCAGTTGAGGAACTTCCAAGTGTGATCCTCCCAAATCTCACCACGCTTCAATGCGTTTCACTCGACAGCAACTCCATTACGCTCATACTAGAAGTTCTTCTCACTCCCAAACTCACCTTCCTAAAGGTGTGGTGGGAATGTGGCTTCAAAGGATGGTCAGGTCAGGCAGGACCTCTGGTGGAAATGCTTGACGCGAATCCACAACTTGAACGTCTGGACCTTTGCTACTGCGTTATTCAGCAGGAAGAGTGGAGTGAGGCGTTCGAAAGCGCTGGATCTCTGAAGTACTTGCGTCTCCGCTCATGCGAACTGGAGAGCGATGACCTCGAGACCCTTTCGGAAATGGGCGTTGGGGAGGATGGTGAGCAGTGCCTGCTCCCTCATCTCGAACATCTCGTCTTGGAGAATGTTTTTCATGTTTCGACAGAAGATATCAGGCGGATCGTTATGCACAGGCCAGGACTACGGTCCCTAGAATTGCGGGGGTGGGATGGGACAAACGTAGCTGAGGAAGACGTACAGTTTATCCGCCAATCGGTTGAGTGTTTTGTTCTTGAGACGTTCTACACAGGATTGGGTACCTTGGAAGAAGAAGAGGAAGATGGAGAGAATGAGGAGTGGAGCAGCTCTGGCACACCATCCGAAGGGTCATGGTTATCAGGAGACGAAGAAGTTATTACGCGCCATGTGGTCACTGCGAACGCTGGAGGTGGACAGTCGGCGAATGTGACCTGAACCGCTTCATACTGTTTTTGTCATTACTCATAGGCAGATATAGTAGACGTGCGACGTAGAAAAAGCTTCCCAGCAAAGCTGTAATACTGTGCATATGCGGGTTGAAATGAGGATGTTGGTCGCCTTGTCATTACTTCGGTATTGATTACATCAGGAACTGAGGGGTCGAGCAGCCTGAGCCAAGTGAGTAAGTCGTTGTAGTTTCATTGATTCAGAGATAATAAAGTAGATGCCAAACTGATCTACGTTCAAGAGATCCGCTGCACCAGATCTTGTCAAATCCAAGTATCAGGCTGTTCATCTCCTTCCTCCTTTGCCGCCTGCCTTGCGATTACCGTGCCGACCTCTTTCGTTAATAGCGGCAGGGTGAGGTAGAGCGGCCTTCTTTTCTCGGTTGCGGTTCTTGACGTTCGCGTGAGTGAAGAAGTTGGTCGCCTTTTTCTGTCGGGGTTGTGCGGCCGTTAGTGCGGGCCGTTAGTGGAGGGCGTCACGTGATGAGCAGCCGAGGTGGCCTTACCTTGTTGGTCTTCATTCGGGGTTCCTTGACTGTCTTTGCGTACTTCCCGTGGTCCTCCTCCTCCTGCTCTTCGTCGGATTCAAGTGCTTCATGAAAATGTAGCAGGTCAGTTGGGCGTCTTCCTTCGAACAGTCAGTCTAACCTTTCTGCTTTCCTTTGCTCTTTTCGGACTTGGGGAGGTCTGAGTCCGTCGGGACAGGAGCATCACCAGAGGTCGTTTGACCAATAGCACTTATCACGTCGTCCCATTTGACCTCTTCGTCTGCTTCCACGCCGGGCGCGTCATCGTCATCTTGGTCCGCGGAAGTCGCGCGATCGCCGCCTTCATCCTCCTCGACGAACGACTCCACAACCTCGTCCTCCTCCTCGACCGCGCCGAAACGGTCGTCCTTGACGAACTTCGGTCGAGTGATGATGCCCCTCATATCTTGCGTGACACCGAACGGACGAGGTTCTCGTTTCGGCTTCTTCACTTGACCGTCGCCCATTTCGCTTCCATCCTCTTCTTCCTCCTCGTCTTCCTCCTCCACTCCTCCCCACTCGTCTCCCTCAGCGCTTCCAGCCGCTCCTTCCGTTCTTTGCATCTCTTCGTTCTCCTCGCCTCGAGCTATAACCGACGACGTAGAGGTGCCTTGTGTAGCCTCAGTTTCTTGCTTCTTGAGGTAGTTCTGAGAATCCGGCGGTCGAACAAAGTACGGGATTTTGCCACGTATCCAGTCATTCAAAACCATCTTGGCCACCGTCTCTCGGTCCGGTTCTCCTCCCTTCAACAGACGGCCGTATTTCTTGGCGACCGCGTCCAAGAACGCGTCCGAATTCCATTTTCCAGCTGTCAGCGTATCCCTTGGAGCGTCCTCCTTCTGCGCTGTAAACTTCAACGATTCGTCTAGCAAGCCTTGAACGCCGTACGTGCGCTCGAGATAAATTGGCCGAACTCGGTTGAGAAGCGCTGAGATGTGTTCGCTTGGTTGAATCAGGTTTTCTACTCGAACGACGCCCTTCAGGACCTTTGAAGTCTGCGAATCGTTCGCGCTTGCAGGGACAATACCAGGGCAATCGATAAGGTAGATCCGGCGAGTGAGGGTGATGTATTGCCAAACCTACGATTAAGGAGGGAAGTATTAATACGTTTTTCGGCCAAGGGGCGATCGTCTTCGCGATACCTTGGTTTGACCTGGGATCGGTGCGACGCTGCACACCTTCCCGTCCTTGAGCACGTTGATAATGCTGCTCTTCCCAACGTTAGGGTATCCAACAAAGCCCACGCTAATCTGCTTCCTGTCAGAGTGGAGCTGAGCGAACTGGCGAAGGAGTTGAATGAGTGCGCCTTTTCCAAACGAGTGGTGTCGAGAAGCGTGGAACGCCAGGGTAGGCGCGGTTGGGGTGAGGTATGAAATGTAGCGTTGCTATATAATAGACTAAGCGTTAGTCGCTGCTCCTGTGAGAAAGGGCGAAAGAGAAAGGGGAAAGAAAATGGCTAGTGATAAAAAATGTCCGTCCCGAAACTACGAAGCCACTCGGAGCACCAAGGAAATAGCGAGAACGACTTCAACTCTAACAGGACAGACCTCAGACACCCGGTCCCCTTAGCCCTCCGACCTCAAAACGAGGCCGTTGGAGAGGATGAATGGGTGAGAGATCAAAGGCACCTCGCGAAGGAGGGTTGTTCTCCCACCGCCGTAACGAGGTCCGCTCACTAGTGAGAACGCACATCTGACTTGGCAGTGGGGTTAAAATGCGAGCGAAGGGAAGTTCCCGATGCGGAAAGCAAAAGTACGATTGTTGAAAACGAGGTCGAGGAAAGAAAGGCCGCTCACCGTAACCCATCCAGGGACGAGGTCCACCTTATTAATCAAGTAGACCACCTGCTTATGGCTCTTCTCTTTCTTAACGTAGTCGATCACGCTTTGACATAACGTTCCCAACGGGTCGCGAGCGTCGAGGACGTGGATGATGACGTCCGACGAGTCGATGACCTTGTAGAGTTCGCCGTAAATTCGCTTCGAGGTGCCTTTGCTGAAAACGGGTTCAGGCATGGAGTTGTAGGGTCTAGATATGGCGGAAGTTGCTCCGTGCGCGGTCCATCCGGCTGGCTTTCGCGGCCCAGGTTCAGGTCCGTTGAGGTACGCTGCAGAAGCGTTGGTGAGCGAAGTGAAGGAATGTGGTATGAGAAGAATGATGACTTACAAGCGCCCAAGTGACCTCCATCGTCAGCGACACTCGTTTCTTGTAGCTTGAGCTCAGCGGCCGCCTTCTCTTCCTCCTGCTGCTCATGGGCGTCGCCGGCGACTTGACTCGCGAGGGAGAGCTCTTCGAACGAACCAATATCGATCCTGGGTTTCTTCCTTTGAGCCTTTGGGCCAAACGTTTCGTCGAATGGTTCGGTTTCGACTATGTGTGGGCGCTACGGGGGTGAGGGCGGGGTCAGAAGTGCCCTGCGAGGATGGGGTGGCGAATCGAGCTTACTTTCTGCCCCACATGCGAGTCGTCGAGCAAGCTCATGGGGAGTTTGTTCCTCCTAAGCAGCACCGAATAAGGGTCGTCCTTTCTTTCAGACATCGCGTTCCGGAAGTGTTCGAGAGCATCTTGAGAGATGACCCGAGTATTGCCTGCAGTAACGCGTCAGTCAGTTTTACAATTTAGACCGACGGCGCGACGCAGCAACACGAGCCTCACCGAACCACCGTCGATCAGGCTGAACCCGCCCAGGCTTCGCAAACTCCTCTCCCTTCTGGAACGCGGCAGCTTGGATGATCTTGCCTGTCCGGTCTCGGATGGGCTTACCGCCCGTCAGCATCTTCACGCGGGAGGCCTGCTTGGCATTGCGGTAGAAGTTCTCGCCCTTGACGCGAGCGATTCCTCTAGAGAGCTTGTTTGAGGGCGACTTGCTGGACTTCGATGGCGCCATGAGCGACGTTGGAATGGCGGCTCGAGGAATGTATGTGCCAATCGGTCGATAGAGGTGAAAATTGGGCTGGAGGACGATGTCCCACACTAAGCCCCTATTCCATCGGGTGTGCTCATGATACCAGTGACCGGGGCTGCCAAATATCTCCAACGGCACACCAATTCCCAGAATCGATACAAGAACTGGACACTAGGTGTCAATAAGTGAAGCACTTCACACTGTTCAGAGCAAGTAGGAGGCCATCCGCGGATTATATATGCAAGGCAATAGACTCGAACCACTCCCCACCCTCCTTTACTCCTCCCATCCGTTTGACAATTACTCTGCGGGTGTTTGTTGTTGAACAAAGGGGAGGTCACAATCGTCCGAGGAAGTTTTTGGTATCGGTTGCGATTCTTGACGTTGGCAGATGTGCGGACATTTTATTTTCCAAAATCGAGGTCACGCTAGCGGAGTAACCGATTTTTTATGGCGCCCGTCGCAGTTTACCAAATAATAAAAATGAAAAATGGACCAGATGCAAGTAAAGGAAATTCAATGATTTGTGTGGGCTGTGTCACGTATGCCTGAGCTTGGGTATTCACGGGGAGCGGCGGAGGCTCTTGTCAGAGATATGGCTGACAGACCCAGTAACATTTAGTCTGGCTAGCTCATTAATATATGAGACATAGCAATGGGAGGTTTTTGGTTTATTTAATTAGATGTGGCCCTGCTTCGGAGCTAGAACCACCTTTGGCTGAATGACTGCACGTCAGTTGCGTTCGAACAACTCAATAGTGACATGGCTCACAATCTATCTCAGCCGCCTTCTACAGTACTCAGTCGTCGTTTGGTTATTAGGATCGATGTTCCAATATTGGACCACGGGGGAACAAAGTTCCAAAATCGACGAAATGCGATAGTGGTCGTTGGCTGACGGCCCCGGCAGTGACACGAGCTGTCCCCGAATAACATATTTGATAACCATGATATCCTTATGGACATCTCCAAAGGGGGTGGAATTGGTCGTAACCTACAGCAACCGTGAATATCCACTTCGTTTGTGGGGATTACTCTGATTTCAGCATACCTCGTACTCAATGACCAGATATCGCATCGTAGCATTTAGCTTGTTTTTCGTACGGAGATAAAATAAATATATGGCCTAGCGCCTGGTCGCCGAACGACTAACTTCGGGTAGACAATTTGCGGGTGACTTGTCCCGCCTGAACCACTAATGCTGTCATGTCCCGCTTTGTGCTTCGTTCTATCCATTCTTACTCGAGTCGTGTAGAGAGCCAAGGTTGTTGGGGATCTTCGTCGCAGTGCATAGTTACTCACGGTACCGTCTCTCGGCTCGATGGTAAACCAAGTTCATCGTGGAAACCGCCACACGGGGCGCGTTGCCGAGCACGGCAAATCATGGAGTAAATCACCACACGTTTGAACGGATGCATTTGTTGAGACTATTCTAAAAGGCGAGAATGTTTACAATCAGTGCACCGAGGGAGTCGAGGTTGAAGCCCCAGGCAAGTTTACCGTTTCGGACCATGGCTTCAGGTCACTTGTCACCCCGTTCCTCCGATTGACGCTTGCTAGGTAAGTATTGCGCTGCATT